>WBZZ01005307.1:177500-195911 GCA_019918135.1 Paulinella micropora
CTGGAGCGGGTCCACAAAGCCCGTCGCCACTGCAGACAGATAGATAGATAAATAGATAGATAGATAGATAGATAGATAGATAGATAGATAGATAGATAGATAGACAGATAGATGGATAGATAGATAGATAGATAGATATATAGATAGATAGATAGATAGATAGATAGATAGATAGATAGATAGATAGATAGATAGATAGACCTACAATCGCGCGCTCCATTCCACCAAATTCTTCTGCTGGACCGAAAAAGAGACGACCTAGAGGTAGGTAGGTAGGTAGGCAGGTATAGGTATAGATATTTATGGGCAGGCAGTTTGACCTGTCTCGATGGCGTCCGCGAGCATAGCGCCCAGAGGGTTTGTCTTGCGCTCTCGCAGCTTTTCCATAGTCAACGTCCGCAGGTCTGATACGGCTTCCTTACCATCACTTTCAATATTATTATTATTATTATTATTATTATTATTATTATTATTATTATTTAGGGAGTACATAGGCCATCGGTCCTTTCCATGGGCTGATTGGTATAAAGCTCCTAGAGTAATGTCTATGCCGTCACTTCCTTTATTCCACCGATTGGTGTGGAGACTTTCCTTATGGAATGGAGGACTGGATGCACATGGCCTTTTGGCTCAGCAATTGGCAGGAGATACACACTATTATTATTATTATTATTATTATTATTATTATTATTATTATTATTATTATTATTATTATTATTATTATTATTATTATGGACACCGTGATAGCCCAGTGGTCAAGTTCTACCATCTGGGCCCTGTCGCCAGTTCGATTCCCGTCGGTGCCACCAGTATTTTCATTGAACATACCGGTCTATTTCTGGACCAGTATTTTCATTGAACATACCGGCCCGTCTGGAAGTGTTGGAACTGCCCTTGCGGGGGTGTCATTAGAGCTTATCGTCAATTTTTCGTACTCCCCTCACGGGTGAGACGATGGAGGCGCATGTGCAGAAATGCATCAGCCATTGACAGAGAAGCACTATTATTATTATTATTATGATTATTATTATTATTATTATTATTATTATTATTATTATTATTATTATTATTATTATTATTATTATTATGGACACCGTGATAGCCCAGTGGTCAAGTTCTACCATCTGGGCCCTGTCGCCAGTTCGATTCCCGTCGGTGCCACCAGTATTTTCATTGAACATACCGATCCGTCTGGACCAGTATTTTCATTGAACATACCGGCCCGTCTGGAAGTGTTGGAACTGCCCTTGCGGGGGTGTCATTAGAGCTTATCGTCAATTCTTCGTACTCCCCTCACGGGTGAGACGATGGAGGCACATGTGCAGAAATGCATCAGCCATTGACAGAGAAGCACTATTATTATTATTATTATTATTATTATTATTATTATTATTATTATTATCATTTTGGACACCGTGATAGCCCAGTGGTCAAGTTCTACCATCTGGGCCCTGTCGCCAGTTCGATTCCCGTCGGTGCCACCAACATTTTCATTGAACATACCGGTCCGTCTGGAAGTGTTGGAACTGCCCGTGCGGGGGTGTCATTAGAGCCTATCGTCAATTCTTCGTACTCCCCTCACGGGTGAGACGATGGAGGCGCATGTGCAGATTTGCATCAGCCATTGACAGAGAAGCCATATTATTATCATTATTATTATTATTATTATTTGGTTGCTCCAGCGGAGATGGAGTCAGCACCGCGATCTGATCTAGCATTTTTTCGTATCTTTCTTGTTTTTTGGCTGCTTTTGTTGTGCAGCTGCTATCACCAGCTTGTTTTAGCAGCGCCATCAGCTCATTTGCCAACTCGACCGCTGTCGATTCCCTCAGCTTTCTCGACCAGCCCGCTGCATTTTCCTCTTTCGCTAACAGCACGTCTCGCCAGCGTTCGATGAGCCATTCCGACTTGTCCGTAAAGCCGGTGAATCGATTGGAAGGAAACAGGCCGGGTGGTGCCGGCACTTTCACATACTTGACTTCCCAGCCTGCTACCTGCTCATAGCGAAGCGCCTGAAAGGTCTGCTGCTGCTGGCGGCTCACGAAGTGAGGTATTGCCGCATCGCGCACGTGGCTGGGGTTGCGTAGGTTCTGCGCAAAGCAATCTTTGGCCACATACCACACACACACACACACACACACACATACATACACACACACACGCACACACACACACACACACACACACATATATATGTATGTATATATATATATTTGCATGTATGTATGTATGTATGTATGTATGTATGTATGTATGTATGTATATATATATATATACACTCCCTCCCCCCCCCCCCCCCTCTCTCTCTCTCTTTCTTTCTTTCTCTCTTTCTTTCTTTCTCTCTATCTCTCTCTCTTTCTCTCTCTCCCTCTTTCCCTCCCTCCCTCTCTCCCCTCCTCCCTTTCCCCACCCCCCCCCCCCTTTCCCTCCCCTCCTCCCTTTTCTCTTCCTTGCGCAGTACGAACAGATGGACGAGCCCGTGGCCATGTACCGTCCCCCCGCTGACCCCTCCGGCTCACAGCCCGCCACCTCTCACTACCCTCCTCCCCCCGCCTCTTTCACTCAGTGAGCAGCAGCAACTCACAGCCTCGTCATCATCACCACCATTATTATCCTCATCATGATCCTCATCATGATCCTCATCATGATTCTCATCATGAATATCATCATCTCATCACCACCGTCACTGAGATACAGCATGCATAATCGTTTATAATAATAATTAATGATATGAAACAAAACAAAACAAAACAAAAAAAAAACAAAAAAAAATGCTACATGATCAATGCTTAATATTGACTAGAAATTACTTTCATTTTATTTCTTGTTATCGATTTCATTTTATCTCTCAGTCTTCCCACTCAGTCTTTCCTAGGAGTGTCAAGTTTTCTATATCTTTCCACTCACACCTGCAAATATTTTCTTATTAAAAGTGTTTTTGTCAGTTGCGTCGGATTCCCATTCGGCAACTGTACATCAGGTTTGCAACTCTCTTGGTATTCAATGACTGCAAGGTTTGGCGCGATGTTCCTGAACTGATTAAATCAAAGAAAAGTGTTCACGCGTGTGCCCGATCAATTTAAAGCACGTGCCAACCGCCGTGATGCACGCAAAGCGAAACGCCAGGTGCAGGTTGGGCGGCAAACCCAGCGAACAGGGATGCGTGGGTGTTTGTTTGTAACACGTTCTATCCACTGTTTGTGTGTGGCAAAAGCGTGAGCAAAATAGGTACAAAACACACACCTCCTCCATCGTCCTCTATCCGTCTTGTGCAATGTATCCTCTCTCCTTAGTTATACGTGTCAAAGAATAGGGTCAGTGGACTGGTTGAATTGGCGTAAAAGAAAAACAGGTATGAGACTCCACATTTGCTGGTTCTGGTCGAAAAGAATACTGATATTTAATGATGCCTATCCTTTTACTCAACCAATCCAAGCCACTCCGCTAGTAACCCAATTCTCTGTTCTTATATAAATAAGGATCAAAGATGGTGGAAAATATGGGAGACTAGCGGAGCCAAAAACAACCAAGGCAAACACCAGCCAGTCCCGTGGTCCGGCCTAACGATAATATATTCCGGTCTCAGCTACAACTTGAAGCCTACTACCGTCACGGTGTAACGGCCCGGGCCACTTCTAGTAATATTATCGTTACCCGGTTAAGAGGGTTATTAATATTAACGGCCTCTTATTGTGTCTGGACTGACACAGTGGTATATTAAAGTAGCACATATTTACCTATCTGCGCCTACATTACCGACTTACTCTTATAGTCTATTGCCCTGAGCTATAATAGTTGAACTTCTATCGTTGCCACCGGGCCGGGGGCTCGGATAGACTGTACCGTGACATTATATTAGACTGTAAAAGTATGATAAGATATTTAAAACTTAGTTATTGTTTTGTATAAGTATGAAAAAAGTCACAAGGTATAAGTATCATTTTAATATTAATACTTATTGAAAAAGTTATCAACTATTAATATATATAAAAAAAAGATAATTGCTCCAAACTTTTTTGAAAAGTCAGATTATTTTTAGCGGCATCAGTAAGTGTCAAAATAAGATAAAATTTTTTATAAGATAGAACTTTTTTAATATAAATGTGGACTGATCCAAAGTGTGTCAACTTGAATGTCTACTACGACTCATGATGATGAAATTAGAGATATACTATGATAAATAATAATGAATGAACACGTCACTACGCAGGCGCCACAACCCCAACTTGAACCGCAAAAGCTTTGAATTCACCGTTACACTTAGTGATATCGGAAAAATATGTACCAGATAATAGATAGTCCTTGGGGTGGGCTGGTATGACTAAATACATTATTAATAAATCCTCCAAGGTTTTTTATCTGATTTCCGGGGGACGATATCTATACTTTGAATTTCACTAACTAAACGCTCGCCTGGCCTTGCCGACGCTTCGATTTACCCATCTTCATGACTTATTCTACTACAAATGATAATATTTCAACTATCACTCGCAAAATTAAATTTATGCATCAAACTCATTCTGGAAAATTTTAATATTTTTCAATAGTAATTATTTATGAACTTTGATCATTCCAGTACATTTCTTGCAGAACTGATTTGTTCCAGTGCACGTGGAAATTTCTCCAACTTCCAGGTACGAAACACAAGAAGGTTGTGGAGCATGTTAAAAAAAAGTTGTTGAACTCGCCTCACAAGGATGCAGAAATCATCTCGCATCAACAGGGAGCTGTCATGTCTCGTTGGGGAAATATTACAAGATGGCTGTAGCCTGTTTGTACATGAAGAAGCCTTGATTCCCGTGAAACCTCGCCATAATTGAAACGAAGTCACGCATAAACTCCCTCACAGTAGTGATAAAGAATCCAATAACCCTTGCAGACAGCCGATTGCTCACCGTCGAACATTTCATCTACGAGACATGCTCAGGTGTTTCCAGAATGGTTTCATCTACGAGACATGCAGTAGTAGTAGTAGTAGTAGTAGTAGTAGCAGCAGTAGCAGTAGTAGTAGTAGCAGCAGTAGTAGTAGTAGTAGCAGTAGTAGTAGTAGTAGTAGTAGTAGTAAGTAGTAAGTAGTAGTAGAAGTAGTAGTAGTAGTAGTAGTAGTAGTAGTAGTAGTAGTAGTAGTAGTAGTAGTAGTAGTAATTGAATCAATAGCTCTTGAGCTAACGATTCGTACGGATGACCAGAGATTAAATTTAACTTCATTAAATCGAAGGCCTAGGCCTTGTAGTATAGTATAGTAAAGTATAGTATAGTATAGTATAGTATAGTATAGTATAGTATAGTATAGTATAGTATAGTATAGTATAGTATAGTATAGTATAGTATACTAATGACATATCATACATATACATAGATACATACATACGTACATACATACATACATATGTACATCAATCTGGAATAATTGTCGATAGGCCTGAAAGAACAGGCTGCCAATTTGCCCAGGGTGGGATAATCTATTGCCTTTTTGTCCCGGCCCGTGCAAGGAAAAATGGCATTTGCCATCCACAACCACAACTTTCGGGTTCCTTGCTGTTTTTGCGGCCACCGGTGCCACCAGTTGATATTGCTGAAATAAATAGTGATTCGGACAATAAAGGCAATGCCGAAATGTCACTTGGTGTTGCCGTTTTCGACCATGTCACACCGGGTGGCGCCAGGTGGCAGAAACACCTGATTTTTGTGGTGGCAGGATTCTGGAATTTTTAAAAAACCAAACTTTGCGGCTTTCCCCTGCGCTCAATAGTGGTCAGTTTAAGTCGGGAGAAGTGCCAATCGATCGTTCAGGACACGCGCTATCAGAATCTGCAATAAAAAATTTTCTGGTGGGAGGTGGCACCGGACTCCCACCCAGAAGTGCGGGTCCCCTTATTTTTTAGATTAATACCGACCACACATTTTTTTTTAAAAAAAATTAACGATTTCAAAAACGCAAAACAGTTGTAGTTTCTAGTCTTGGGGCGTGATGACTTAGGAGGCAGCAAACACGATTGTAGCTCTGGGTGCTGCAGCCGAAAGAAATTCACCTCCTGGCTAGTAACAGCAAGAAGGTTTGCAAAGTATGAATGTTTATCGTATTTATCATTGCGCCCGTCAGCACGTCGGACAGGCTCGTCGACACTTCGATTGTGTCGTCGTGTCGTGGTCCAAATCTGCGCCAAGTCAGTATATATTTTCCCAGTCACGCCGGACCACTAGTGGACACGGGAAGGATGTACCCACCGCCAGCATGATCAAACAAGTGTAGTATCCCCGGTAGACTGACTGGATCATGGTGGTGGTAGGCCCCCCCCCCCCCCCCCTCTCCCCTCTCCCGACGACTGTGGTCCGGGACGACAACGCTACCCTTATTTCTTTTTGGACCGCGCTGGAACACGCACATGAGACACGTGGCAGTGTGTCGACGACACTGTCAGGTGTGTCGTCCGTGTGGTGGTCCAAATCGGCACCCAGACAGTATATCTTTTCCCAACCACGCCGGACCACCAGGGGACGCGGGAAGGGGGGGAACCCACCGCAACCATGATCAAACAAGTGTAGTATCCCCTGGTAGACTGCCTGGATCATGTTGGCGGTGGGTCCCTCCCTCTCGCGGTGGTGGTCCGGATCGGACGTCTGGGTGTATATCTTTTTTGGACCGCTTTGGACCACCCGTCGACACCGAGGTCAGTACCGACGACACACTGCCTGGTTCATGGTGGCGGTGGGTCCCTCCCCTCTGTCGTTCGACGGGTGGTCCAGGACGACACCCAGGTCGTATATTTTTTTCTGGCCGGTTTGGACCACGACGCACACACACACACACGTCGATCGAACCAGTGCGTCACCTCGCGTGACTGCCTGGATCATGTTGGCGGTGGGTATGCCTCCTCTGCGGTGGTGGTCCGGATCGGACGTGGGGACGTATATCTTTTTTTGACCGCTCTGGACCACGCGCTCGTCGAGCAGCTGACGGTGTCGACGAGACACTAGTTCGCTCGACGAGACTGCCCCTGCTGTCACCCGGTGGTCCAAATCCGCTTGGATTTTTCTAGTCTGTTCTTTTGGCGCTTTGGACCGCCTTTGGAGCCTTGTGGTCCAAAGGAGCGGTCCAAGCAGTCGAGAAGTTAATTAAGCGCAGAGGGCGGATTTGGACCACCGCGGGGGAGGGGGGACCTGCCATGTCCCGGACTGAGCCGCAGGCCGGGATTTGCGGGAAAATTTTCACGTTGGCGTGAAAGCTGCTGTTTTTTTCTTCTGTGCTTGATCATTACACTGTGTGTCGAAATGCTGGCAGTTTGTCCTACCTGTGGCGCCTGCTTTTTCGAGGGGCAGCTGTATTGGTCCGGGACTTGTAAAAAAGGGGACCCCCGGGACTTGGCATCGCTCGTGTGCCGCCCTTATGGCGACGGAGCCTGTATCAACCCCGCTCGCGATATTTCTGGCGGAGACACTTGGGAAGAACGCATGCGCTTCGTAGACAATTTTCTAGACGAGATTCTGTAAAACTAAGTAAAAAAACTTTTTCCTCCTGTTATATCATTTAAGCAGCCACCAATGGAAGTTGCGAGGTCGTACAAACGGCGTCGTTTGGATGGGGCGGCGGACGACTTTGTGCTGCCGGTCGACGGACAGGCCGGCGATGTCCTTGTTTCGGACGGTGACGGGGGCGTGAGATGGGCCACAGGCGGCGTGGCCGCGAACGAGGCGGTAGCGCTTAATACAGCTCACAGGCTGACTACGTCCGGGAACCCGCACTTGGTCGATTTAGCCGACCTGATTACCTTGACGCTTGACACCGAAGCGAAAACTAACCAGCCGGCCGGGATGACTTCTAACAGCTCCGCTGGCTTTGTGGCCTCTGCCTCTAGCAATTCCGCCCAGGCCTACCTGGCTTTTGACAGCGACTTCTCGACCTTGTGGGGCACCACTGCGCCCGACAGCTACAGCGGCAACAACTACACTGCCATGATCGAGACGATGGTCGATAATCTCCCTGTAGCGGGCGCGTGGCTCCAGCTCGATCTACCGATGCACGCCAAGGTCACTGCTTACCACTTCACGTCCGCGGGTGCTATTACCGCGCCCAGGGACTGGGTAGTTGCTTACAGCGCGGACGGCAGCCGGTGGTTCACTTGGGACAGCCAGACGGCGCAGACCTTTGTCGGCGACAGCCTGCGCACGTTCACGCCGGCAACCTCGGCCGACTACGCTCGGTACCTGCGCGTAATCTGCACTAAAAACAACGGGGCGGGGGTCTGGTACATGCGGAGCCTGGCTTTCGACTACCAGCTGTACAATGCCGGCTGCATCGAGAACACCAGCTACCCTACCAAGGCCTCGCAGCTAGCGCCCAAGGCGTACGTCGACCACCAGGTGGCAGGGGCGGTGAAGTTCCCGTCGATCATGCCTACCCAAGACGACTGCATCGTGACCATGGACCCAGACGGGTCGATCTTTGCGGTCAAGGACAGGACGCTCAAGCAGCCGTCTTTAGCTCCAAATGCCAATGGCGCGATCGTGCTCATGGACACCGACTACACGGTTACGACGATCCCGGACACTCTCGCGAGGCTGCCTAACCCCCTGCCCGCCTCGACCGCGCAGCTGGTGACGGTCGATCCGGACGGCGTGCTAGGCCTGAGCAGCCAACTAAGCTCGTCAACGCTCACGCTGACAGGGGCTGGCGGCAACAGCACTCTTTCGGCTCCTTCCAGTGGGTCTTGTGCACTCAAGCTGCCGGCCTCCCTTCCTGCAAGTACGAAGCTGTTGGCGGCCGGAGCGGACGGTGCCATGAGCTACGCGGAGGGCGACTTCTTGCCCATGCCCGTCACTAGCGGCATACTGGTGAAGGAAACGGGTGTGATCAACACCAAGACGATAAAGGATCTCTTCCGACAGGCTAGCGGCGCGCTCGCTGTAGGCTACCTGGCCGGCGGGGACATGAAGCAAGGGGCAGCCAGCATAGCGATAGGCGATTATACCGGGATGGTTACGCAAGGCTCTGGCGCTGTCGCAGTGGGAGATACTACCGGAAACGAGAATCAAGGCGACAACGCCGTGGCGATAGGCGCGACGGCGGGCAGTACCAACCAAGGGGCGCGATCCGTGGCGATAGGATATTATGCAGGCACCACAGACCAAGGAGCGCGGTCCATAGCTATCGGGTCACATGCGGGCGCCGTGTTGGGGGCGGACAGCATTGCGATTGGCGGGTGCGATAACGCCCTGTCGGTACCTGCAACAAACGCGATCGTACTGAACGCGAGCGGTGCGGACATGAATGTTAGCACAGCTGGTTCGACTACCATCAGGCCGGTGAGGTCGGGCCAAGCGAGCGGTTCAGGCCAGATGGTGCTGCAGTACAACCCTAGCACGTACGAAATGTCCCAAAGCATTTTCTCGCTGCCGAGCTCGCTGCCTGCCAGCACCAGCTTGGTGTCACTGGGCTCCAACGGCACGCTGCTGCACGGGGACCAGGCCATCTATCACGGCCTGAGCTTTGTAGCAACTTCGTACGTGAAGAAGCCCGACAGCATGACGAGCAACAGCTGGAACGGCCTGGTCGCGAGCGCGTCCACTTCAGGGAACGGCAACGCGTACGACTGCTTCAATACTGGCTCAAACTCCTCCTGGCAGAGCAACACTGGTACCTACGATGCCACTAGCGGCGCCTACACCTCCAATGCAAGCAAAACGTTTTCGGGTGTAGTGTGCTCAGGAGAGTGGCTCCAGCTAGATTTTGGCACTGGAGTCGTACTGGAGAAGTACTGTCTGCAGGGCCAGACCGGCGGCCTGAGTAAAGCAATGAAACAGTGGTGGGTGGGCACATCGTTGGACGGCACTACCTGGACGCTGTGGCAATATGCATCGTTCCCCTTTATAATTGATACTTCAGTCACTTTCACTCCGACCGACAACGCAAGGGCTGCCCGCTACGTGGCCATAGTTGTTGCTTCCATCATGGGCGCAGGTGCTTCTAGCTTCTGTGCGATCAACCACTTTGGCTTCGACTACACGACGTGCCCCGCAATCGAGAACATAGCGGCGCCGCTAGTCAGCACCGACGCTGCCAACAAGGCTTACGTAGACGGACACGCGCATAGGTCGCCAATGACGATCGGTACGTCTACGATCGCGAGTACAGGGACGGTTGCGCTGAGCTTGCCCAGTGCGCTGCCTGCCAGCACTTCGCTGACGTCGCTGACCTCTGCGGGGCAGCTAAGCGCCTCTGCACTAAAGGTGCCGGCCTCTCTGCCAGGCAGTACTTTGCTAGTGACCCTCGACTCCAGCGGTCAGCTAGCGACAGGGGCTGCTAGCTCACTGTCACTCAGCGGTGCAGGCGGCACCAGTACGCTTTCCGCGGCAGCCTCTGGCTCTTCCGCTCTCAAGCTGCCTACCGCTTTGCCGGGAAGCACATCGATAGTGACACTCGATTCCGGTGGTCAGCTAGCGACAGGGGCTGCTAGCTCGCTGTCACTCAGCGGTGCAGGTGGCACCAGTACGCTTTCCGCGGCAGCCTCTGGCTCTTCCGCTCTCAAGCTGCCTACCGCTTTGCCGGGAAGCACATCGATAGTGACACTCGATTCCGGTGGTCAGCTAGCGACAGGGGCTGCTAGCTCGCTGTCACTCAGCGGTGCAGGCGGCACCAGTACGCTTTCCGCGGCAGCCTCTGGCTCTTCTGCTCTCAAGCTGCCTACCGCTTTGCCGGGAAGCACATCGATAGTGACACTCGATTCCGGTGGTCAGCTAGCGACAGGGGCTGCTAGCTCGCTGTCACTCAGCGGCGCAGGCGGCACCAGTACGCTTTCCGCTCCTGACACAGGCTCCAGCGCCATCAAGACTTTCAGTGGTCTGCCGTCCGTGGTATCGCTAGTCACGATAGATGGCAGCGGCAGCCTGGCACATGCGCAGCCGGTTGGACACAGTCTTGCTTTACAGACTCTCCGAGCGGCAGCAGAATGCCTAACGGCATGACATCCGCGAGCTGGACGTCGGGCAGTCAGACGTTTGTCGCGAGCGCTAGTGGCTCGTTCAGTACGTCCGTCGCTTATAAGGCGTTTGATAGTAACGGCACTGGTACTTTCTGGTGTACACCACTGAGCGTCTACAACACCTCAACTGGTGCCTACACCAGCAACAAGTTCAAGACAGTAGGAGGCTCGAACGTGAATGGGGAGTGGATCCAGCTCGATTTCGGGGCGGAAGTGCGGCTGACCGCGTACTACATCACTACCTCTTCAAATAGATCGCCTCGCAAGTGGGTGATGGCAGTCAGCGACGACGGCAATACTTGGACCACCTGGCAAGCACAGACAACAAATTACAACTTCGCCGACGCTACAGAAACCGCTTTTACACCTACTGCGCCCGTGATCTGTCGGTATGCAGTGTTGATAGTAACTGAAAATAGTGGCGTTAATAACTACTTCCAGATCAGCGCGCTGAGTTTCGATTACAGCGGGCTTGCTCTCAGAGTTAAGAACCTAGCACTCCCCGCAAACGGGACAGACGGTGCCAACAAGAGCTACGTGGACTCGCATACACACACGTCGCCACTGACGATCGGTACATCTACGATCGCGAGCACCGGGACGGTCGCATTGAGCCTGCCTAGCTCGCTGTCCGCCAGCACTTCGCTGACGTCGCTGACCTCTGCGGGGCAGCTGAGCGCTTCTGCGCTAAAGGTGCCAGCCTCTCTGCCAGGCAGCACGTTGCTAGTGACACTCGACTCAGGTGGTCAGCTCGCGACAGGGGCTGCTAGCTCGCTGTCACTAAGCGGGGCGGGCGGCACCAGCACCCTTTCCGCTCCGGCTTCTGGTTCTTCTGCACTCTTGCTGCCGACCGCGTTGCCGTCCAGCACGTCCTTCGTTTCCCTGTCTAGCGGGGGGCAGCTAGCCGCCTCGTCTGTCAGAGTGCCTGCTAGCCTGCCCGGCTCGACGTCGCTGGTCACGCTAGACGGCAGCGGTAGCTTGGGTACGAGTGCCGTGACCTCGTTAACGCCGTACTCGTTCCCTGTCTGGAGCAACGCCTCGTCTAACAGCGCCACCTGGGCCGTGACAGCCTATGCTTATGAAACAGGTTATGGCGATACTTGGCAGCCGTGGAGAATGTTTGACAACATTACCACGGGTGACACGGGCTTTTTAGGCAAGATATTTTACAACAGCAGCGGGGTCTACACTGCATCGCTCGTCACTGGTCTCGGTTACACCGTGCAGTCAACTAACGGGGTACAGGGAGATTGGGTTCAGCTGCGTCTCGTGGACGGGACTAGCATGCGCCTGAGGGACTTTGACTGGTACCCGCGCCTGGCCGAGGTCAACCAGTGGTCTACTTGGCCCCGGCGGATAGCGGTGTTTGGCTCTAACGAAGCGTCCGCTACTCCCAGTAGCTGGACAGAGCTGTACCGCTCCGGCAGCGACATGTCCACTTGGCTAGTCTCTGAGCTTTACAGGACTTTCACTCTTACCAGCCAGGGCTACTACAAAGTCTACCGCTTTGTCATAGAGTCACTCTATGTCCCCGTGGGCGGGAATGGTTATATACGCATCGCGGAGATCAAGCCCAGGTTTTGGACAGGGAAACAGACATTCGAGACCGACGCTAGTGGCAATATCGTGTTCGGCTCGACCCCGGAGTCGCACTCACACACATCACCACTTACGATCGGCACCTCCACGATCGCGAGCACGGGGACGGTCGCACTGAAGCTGCCGAGCGCGCTGCCCTCCGCCGGCACTGATCGTGTGCTCCAGCTCAACGACCTTGGCGAGTTCGAGCTGGGCACCTGGGACCGCGGCCACTGGCTGACGAGCGACACGGCCGTCACTGTCGCCAGCGGAACTGCCAGGAAGATCCCGGTCGATGGCGTAGTGAGGCTGGCGCCAGTGTACGGCAACATCACCGTAAGCAATGCTAACGGCTTCACGACCTGGCAGAACACATCCGGTATGACCAGGAAGTGGCTGATCACCGGCTCGTTCAGGTTTGTTACCTCGGCAGCGGCTACCAACAACCCGCCGACCAGTGGCGCCTTTTACGATGTCTGGGTAGAAAAGAATTCAGTGAGACCCGCGTCAAGCACCGGTGTACAAGCGACGGAATACAATTTCAATGTAACAGCGGGCGCCCATGGGCTCTATGGCAACGGGCGGTACACCTCGGTCGGCCTGTCGGGTATGATGGAAGTGGCAGCGAACGAGTATATCTGGTTCGAAGCTTATGGCGACACACAAGGCAGTGTCACGTGGAGCCTTGTTATTGGTGGGACGAACGTTTGGGCCAGGGGTAGAGTGACTATTACCGAGATTCCGGGCTGATTTTTTTTTTCTTTCGAGTCTGTATTTTTTAATTAAAAATGGACGCGTTGCGACAAGCACTAGCCGAGAACGAGAACGAGCTGGCCACGTGCCTGGCCCGCCGCCGGATACTGGCCGTAGAACGAGAGAAGTTACAGCTGCAGATCGCGCTGTGCGAAAGGGTCTGTGATTGCAAGGCGATGCGCGAGCAAGTTAAGACGCTTATCCAACAACAAGAGGAGGCAGAGGCGACAGCAGCCGAGGCAGCCGCTCGCGCGGTCGTCGAGGCCGAGGCTGGCGAAATGACGATAGATGAGACGGTCGTGGAGATGCTGCCCGACACCATCAATGGCTAGAAGTCCTGGTCTAGGCCCCACTCGGGCTCCTTGGCCGGCGCCCGTGCGTACTCGCTCACTCTTTTCTTGAAAAAGTTGGTCTTGCCTACCACGCCTAGCTGTTCCATGAAGGGCAGAGGGCACTTGGCCACCCCATACAGCTTTTCGCTCAGGCCCAAGTTCTGCAACAGGCCGTCGGCCACGAACTCGACGTACCGCTCCATCAGCGTCGCGTTCAGGCCCAGCAGGGCCACCGGCAGCGACTCGCTGATGAACCTCCGTTCGACCTCGACACAGCCAGCGACGATCTGGAAAATGCGCGACATCTGCAGCTTGTTCGACATGTGGTGCTTGTACAAGTGGCACGCGAACAGGCCGTGCTGCGTCTCGTCCCTCGCAATAAACTCGTTGCTGGTGCACAGGCCCTGCAGCAGGCCCGGGTGCTTTTGTTTCAGCCAAAAGATGGAGGCGAAAGAAGAGGCGAACTGGACAAGTTCCACACAAGCGAACGCCACCAGCCGCTCGGCAAACGAAGACCGGGCCGGGCTGAGCCACTGCAGCGCCCACTTCGCTTTTTGGGCCACGGTCGGGACCTGCGTGATCGCATTGAACAGCTTGTCCTTCTCTTGCTGGTCGCTGATGATCGTGTCGATCAACAGGCTGTAGGTCCGCGAGTGTTCGGCCTCATTAAAGATCTGGTAAGAATAAAAAAGTCTCGCTTCGGAATACTGCACTTCGACCAAAAAATTAGCGGCCAGGTTCTCTTGGATGATGCCGTCCGAGCTAGCAAAGAAGCCCAGCACCATCTTAATAAAATGCTGTTCATCGACATTTAGCTTCTTGAAATCTGCCTGTTCCCGGCTCAGGTCTAGCTCATCTGCCGTCCAGAACGACCGCAGGGAAGCTTCATAGAATGAATACAGGTCCGGACGCCGTATCGGGAAGAGACAAAATCGCGATGCTTCCGGCACGAGCAGTTTTTCTTCAGTGTCCATAATTCGTTCAGCTGCCTGTTGTCCAGTTTCAGCAAGGCCATCTCTTGTAATACTATAAAGGGCAAAGAGGATATATTTTTTTCTTATGGCGCAAAACAGAAACAAAGACTAACTATGTTGCAAAGACGTAAGACCGAACAGCGGCTGATGCCCTCGTCGCCAGAGTCCATCACCGTAACCTCGCACGAGCTCGCACTCGAGCTCAAGCGCAGCTACAGCGATTTCAGCTGGCAGAGCGTGCCGCAGCTCATTGTTCACGGGGTCAAGTACCTTGCTCTCTATACTAACCATACGGGTGAGGAGAAGAAGCAGATCCTCGTTTCCGTGCTCGTGGACTTGTGTCCCGACGACAACGTGGACAAGCTCATCCCGCCCGTGGTCGATGTCATCTGGGAGCTCGTGAAGGCCGCCCTCGCTACCAACTGCTGCGAGCTGTGTCCCAAGGTCTGCACCATCAGCTAAGTAGGCATCGGGATCAAGTGCCTGCCCAGCGTCACGGGCGTGCCGTGGTGGATCCTGACCGGGTCGCCGCTCGTGACCATCTGCGCGCGCGCTTTGGCCAGCTTCTCGCGGTCCAGGCGGTGCGCCCACAGCACCACGCCCGGTATAACTTGCTCGTTCGAACGCACTTTCTCTAGGGCCATGGTGATCTTGACCAGCAGCACGTCCGCCGCTAATCTAAAGCGTCTTTTTTTAGCCATCTCTACGGGTAGCTCGTTCTTAACCATCTCAAAGAGGATCTCGCAGGAGAAGTGGCGCTCTGCTTTCTGTCCAAAGTTGAAAAAGCTGTTGGTGCCCGAGACGATGGCTACTACGATTAGGCAGGTCACGCTGACCCAGTCGTAGCCCGCCCGGCCCGCCTCACACGCCTTGAAGCCGAAATTTCCCACGATCACGGAACAAATCGCCGGCACGATCGTAGACAGCAAGCCAAACAACAAAAAACGGTTGTAGTAGTAGTAGCCGGCCGAGTTGTTGAGGCGCGCGTGCAGGGCACACTCGTCCACCACGCTGGCAAAATATTGCTCGTGCCTCGAAGACCACTTCTCTTCCTCTCGCTTGACATCCGAGTCGTCCGAGTCATGGTTCTCGTTCGAATGCGACCGCATCGCCAGGATTTTATCCTCGTCCATCTTTACTTTTGGTGGTGGGAAACTGCAAGATTTAAAAAAAATGTGCGACTGCTGGGCCGGCGGCCACTCTATTAGCAACCGGCTTTCGACAGCAGCATCTCCCAGTCCGTCCCGTTCAAGTCCACCTTGTCCCTGGTGTCAGGATTGCACACCTGCAGGTGCAGGTACTTCGTCAGCGTCGGAAACACCACGTACTGGTCGTGCCGGTCCTGCGCCGACGACTGGTAGCCACCCGAACTTGCGAGGAAAGGAATGATCAGGCTGCCCGACTGAACTTTCGAGCCGCGCGAGACCAACGCCATCTCAGTCACGTATGCCAACGTTCTGGACATAGCCAGACAGACGGACACTGACTCATTCAAGACCAAGTCCCTGTTCGCGTGCCTTAGCGCGATTGAGGAACTGTATAACGCCGACGTCTGCGTCGTGGAAGACCAAGTGTTCGGGAGAGGGAACACAAACACCGACAACCTACTAATTCAAGCGGCGGCCGGTGCAACTATGCTAAGTCTCGGTGCCAAAGAGCTACTTTACTATCAGAGCTCGTTCAAGTTTTCGTGCTTCTTCTCACTTACTCCGACCATATCCGGTCGAGTTAAAGGGAAGTACAAGGTACAGTCTAAAGTGTTGGCTCAAAATTTAATAGAATCGTTCAGCGTTACGGGCGAGACTAGATGCCTCACAGAGTCAGATCATCTGAGCGACGCCTTCGGTCTCGCGTTCGCCGCGCTCGTTAAAGGGATCGGACAAGCGCGGGGCGTCCAGCAGGGAGTGCCTCGCTCGCTGCCGATTGCTGTGCCTGTTGGGGTGCAGACGCCGAAGAAGCAGGAGCAGGAGCAGCCGCCTTGTGTTGGTTCCATTTCGAGCTGATGTACGCCATGCGTTCTCGATGTTGCATCGCCTTAACCTCGGGTGTGGCCATCTGTTCCTTGAAGAACTACAAACAGCGAAAGGCGCAATTTCTAGCAAAAATAACGTTCCGTGACTATGTTACCTGGTTATACGCGGATGGCGCCCTGGCCTTTTTTTCCTTGGCAGGGGCGGCAGCAGCGGTGGCTTGTCCACAAGTTTGACAAGAAGACATCTTTAGTTTTGCCTTTGTCCTTTGGTCAGATGAATAGAGCAGAAGAAAAAATTTTATTGATTAAAACAAATTTTAACGCTTGTTGAATCGAAACAGATGAGAAGTTCTCGTTCTTAGTACTTCCCTGCACGCCGCTTCCAAAATGTCACGGTCTTTGTCAAAGTAGACATTGACCTTGCGCATAGCTCCTCCCACCAGCCTCTCTGCCTTGGGTGGCTCTTGCCCTTGATGCCTCGCGCGGTACCTGGCAGCCGCCAGCTTGCCCGCCTTGATCAACAACGCCGTCCTCTCGGCGCCAGTTGGCTTGGGGGAAGAGGCCAGCTGCAAAAAGACGTCCGTCATGGCTAACTCCTTCCTTGCTACCACTGGAACCGGCACTGTAGCGGCAGCAGTGGCGGTAATCATAGGCAGGGAGGTCAGTTCCTTGAGTGTTCCCATGGCCTGACGCGCGCTGTTGCGAGTCTCGTCCGCGACAAACAGCTTGTCTCTGTCGTCCAACTTCAGGCCCTGTGCTTCTAGCATGATCTTGTACAGGTTCACTGGCGCTAGAGACATTTCTGCCAGAGCGCCGCTTGCTTCTTGGCACAATCTCCTTCGTGCATCCAGTACCGCGATCTTCTGTTCGATGATCTCGAGCTCTGAACTTGGCTCGACGCGGCGCTTTTTGTTGGCAGGCTGTTCAATCGAGCTCAGCACATCGCGCCTCGTCTTCTCCGACAACTGCTCGCGCCTCAGGGGCATTGCCGCCTCGAGTTCCTCGTCCCCCACCACCGCCCGTGCCGCGATGTTCGCCTGCTCTGACCGCAGCTGTTTTGCCCTTTCCCCTGGCACCAGGGCCAGTACCTGGATCAGCTTGTCGAAGGGCAGGCAGTCGACCAGATTCCCTTTCCTGCCGTTGGCTCTCGTGAACGCGATCCTCTTGAACGAACGTTGAATATCCAGCTTTTCGACCTGGGGCTGTAGTCTGGTGTAAGCAACCCGCGCATCCTTGCCAGAGCATCCCTTGAAGGAGGCTATTCCGTCGATAACAGAGAAAAAGCCGTCCTGTTGTCTCTTTATTGATTTCCCAAAGTCAGCCTCTTGTAGTCCCATAAGCATTGGGTTTGCCTCGATAGCCTCGTTGGCGGTGGCACTGGTGGCATGAGCAGACAGTTCTTTCTGGCAGTTACTCTCAGACACTTCCATCATCCTTGCTTGGTCGATTTGTGAGGCAAACAACGATAACAAAAACCAGCAGTGGCATGGATGGTTCAGCGCGTTTTGCCTTTTTTTCAAATCTCGAGATTTGAAAGAACCGATGATCGTGCCTATCGAATTTTTTATCGAAATTCTGAGTGGTCGGTATCGTGCTTGCAAATTTTGTTGGTCTTGCGTGAAATTTGAACCAGCTACAAAAATGTAGCTGGTCGAAAATTTCACGGGTCCTCAAAAAAATCGAGTCAAAAAAATGGGTGGTGTATAGCTGTAGCTCCAATAATGGAGCTACAGCTTTTTGCCGTGTCTGGCGACAGGGTGGGCCGTCCGAGAAAATTCCCGGGAAATCACAAAACCTCAAAAAGAGGTTTTGTGATTTCCCGG
>WBZZ01005308.1:0-17500 GCA_019918135.1 Paulinella micropora
TGAGTTGAGGCTTTAACTTCGTCTTTATCCCTCAATCGTTGCTCTGTATAGTATAAACTGCTTCCTTCTTTGATGTCGGCCGTGCTTTCGGTAGCCAGTCGTGTATCAAATCGCCCATCGGTATAATAAAGATTTATGGAGTCGGCATCTTCTGGCACTCTGTCTGTATTTAAGCCCACGATGTTCGTGTTAGTTAAGTCTAAGTTAAGTATATTAGACTATCTACGGCCAACTCATTAAGGCCTAATAAACTTTTAAATTGCGACATTGAAACAAAAACTGTGGAGGTATATATTTCGGATAATAATTAATCCAATAAAATTATTTTTTCTGTTAAATACAACCAACAATGCCGAGAGGTAACAGAGAGGAACCTTGAAAAAGCGACAATAATGAAGAAGCAATATGTGAGGCATAGAAAGATTGAAAGTGCTAAGGAATTACTCGCAGAGGAAGATGCTAAAAATGTGAAAGAAATGACAGCAGACGAAAAGATGGAACATACCGCTAAGAAGCAGTTGGCGAGAGATATGATTGAAGGTAAGGATGGCGAGCCGATTGAGGAAAGCAGTGAAAGTGAAGAAGAGGTTGAGCACGACTTTGTAGATATTGCCGCCCGACGGGTTGCTGGCCTACGGCTTAAGACCAAACAGAAGAAGGCGAAAAAAGCTGTAAGAAATCAATTAGAAGAAAGTGATGACAGCGAAAGCGAGGAGGAAGAAGAGGAAGAGCCTAAGCCTAAGAAATGAAAAGGAAAGAAGTCAAACATATCTGTCAATGTTTACAATCAACGAGAAACTAAAAAAAGAAAATAATGATACATCTAAGATATTTTTAAAGTTCTAATATATGAACACTAAGAAAACGGAGGTGCGATGTCTTCTACTAAGAAATGCTGGCAATGTCGCAGTGAACAGCAGATTTCATATTTTTACGATGGAATGTGAACTTCTTATGATTTCTGCCATGTATGGTTAATTTTCACAAACAAAAAGAAAATGTCCAATACTGTATTCATAATAATATGGCAAGAAGATGCTCATTATGTCAATACCCAAAATTTGACATTGTTGATGATACCTTCATTAACTACCTTGAGTATGAAACATTTGGAGAAAGTAGTGGAAGTCAGATTATACTGACCCGCTGTTTGAACAATGATTGAACAAATTATATTATTAATCATATACATGAACCACAAACATAGTAATACAAAAAATAGCAGGTGCTGAAGATGAGGATGAAAGAAAGGAACAACAAGCACTTGAAATGCATTACCAAAAAAGAGTACCAACCGATAAATGGAATACGATATGGGTGGACAAACCACTAAAGCAAGTTTTTGTATATTTAGCGGATATGTCAAAACTAAAAGACAAGAAAGGAAATAAAAACTATGCTTGGATGTGTTGGATAGACACTCACAGCTGATTTTTAATCATTAAATCACTTAAAAATAAAACTGTGAAAGAAATTTATTTAGCTGTGAAATTAATACCTTACACACCAGAGTGCATTACGACTGACAGCGGGAGTGAATATAAAGGAGCGGTTAAGGATTATTTTAGAGAAAACAATATTGAGCATCGGACTGTTGAAGTGGGCGACCATCGGGCTCTTGCGATAATTGACATGGTAATCTGTACAATAAGACGGTGGCTTGACATTTGAAACTAATGGAAACTTTGACTGGCTTACTTATATTGATGATATGGTGGATGCTTATAATACCTGTTTTCATAGAACAATTCAAGCTAAACCGATAGATGTATCTTAAGGAGTAAATAAAAATAAACAACTGATTTACCGGGATGGCTTGATTGATGAATATGAAAAGGGTGATAAGGTGAGAAAGGAGCTAAAGAGAAATTTATTTTCAAAATGGGGCCGTCAATATTGGAAATAATTTTGTTTTGATTGTAGTCAGTTTTTTTAGCAATTTCCTTTTTTTATTTAGGGAACATTCGGCCGAAATGGCCATCGCAACTCTGCTCTTTTTTCGGGTGTTTGTGATATATATATATATATATATATATATATATATAATATTAATATATATATATAGAAGATAAATGTAATTTCTCGCTTCTGATTTCCTCTTGATTTCTCTTTGATTTCCTGGTTGTTTAAAAATGGTGATTTGGGCTCAAAGACGATTTTTTTAGAGGGCTTGAAAAATACCTGCAAAAAAAGGGTAATTATCTTCGTATGTGTTGGAAAAACGTTTTCGTACCATCAGAATATTCGGAGAGCTGAAAGCCACACTTTTTCAACATTTTTTGTCGTTGAAACCAGAGTCTTCTGCTAACATATTTCCACAGTTACTGTGCACAGGTTGGCGTGTAAACATGTTGTTTGTGCATGCATTTGTCGTATCCCTTGCACTTTGTAACATCACCCTTTCTATCTTTCTATCTATCCTTTCACCACCCACCCCCCCCCCCCCCCCCCCCCCCCCCCTCCCCTATCCTCTCTTCTTTATTTCTTTCTCCTTTCTCCCTCTCTCTCCTCTTTATTTCTTTCTCCTTTCTCCCTCCCTCTCTCTCTCTCTCTCTTTCTCTCTCTCTCTCTCTCTATCTCTCTCTCTCTCTCTCCTTCCTCTCTCTCTCTCTTTTCTTTCTTTCTTTCTTTCTTTCTTTCTTTATTTCTTTCTTTCCTTCTTTCTTTCTTTCTTCCGTGTGTGTGTCTTGTGTGTTTGTGTATTTGTCTCGGTCTGTCTGCCTCTCCCTCTCTCTCTCTCTCTCTCTCTCTCTCTCGTCTCTCTCTCTCTCTTTCTCTCTCTCTCCCGCTCGCTCTATAATAATAATAATAATAATAATAATAATAATAATAATAATAATAATAATAATAATAATAATAATAATAATAATAATAATAATAATGATAATAATAATAATATCATCATTACTTATATCATCATTACTTATATCATTACTTTTTTCATCATTACTTATATCATCATTACTTATATCATCATTACTTATATCATCATTGCTTATATCATCATTACTTATATCATCATAACTTATATCATTACTTATATCATCATTGCTTATATCATTACTCATATCATCATTACTTATATCATCATTACTTATATCATTACTTATATCATCATTACTTATATCATCATTACTTATATCATCATCACTTATATCATCATTACTTATATCATCATTACTTATATCATCATTACTTATATCATCATTACTTACATCATTACTTATATTATCATGACTTATATTATCATGACTTATATCATCATGACTTATATCATGACTTATATCATCATGACTTATATCATCATGACTTATATCATCATGACTTATATCATCATGACTTATATCATCATGACTTATATCATCATGACTTATATCATCATTACTTATATCATTACTTATATCATCATTACTTATATCATCATTACTTATATCATCATTACTTATATCATCACTTATATCATCATTCCTTATATCATCATTACTTATATCATCATTAATTATATGATGATATCATCATTACTCATATCATCATTACTCATATCATCATTACTATATCATCATTACTTATATCATCATTACTTATATCATCATTACTTATATCATCATTACTTATATCATCATTACTTATATCGTCATTACTTATATCATCATTACTTATATCATCATTACTTATATCATCATTACTTTAATCATCATTACTTATATCATCATTACTTATATCATCATTGCTTATATCATCATTACTTATATCATTACTAATATCATCATCACTTATATCATCATCACTTATACCATCATTACTTATATCATCATTACTTATATCATCATTACTTATGTCATCATTACTTATATCATCATTACTTATTTTACTATTATTTATTATTATTATTTATTACTATTATTATTATTATTATTATTATTATTATTATTATTATTATTATTATTATTATTATTATTATTATTATTATTATTATTATTATTATTAATTAAGGTTATTTTTATGATTAATATCATTATTATGGTTATCCTTATGATTAATATCTTTATTGTTGTCATAATTATTATTATCATTATCATTATTATTATTATTATTATTATTATTATTATTATTATTATTATTATTGTTATTATTGTTATTATTATCCCTGAACGGTGTTGGTGAAGGGGGTGGGGGTTGCGGGGAGGGGGCAAATGAAAATTATGCACCCCCCTGTCCACCCCCCCCCCCATGCTTACCATTTCATGCACAGCCAACGACAATCTTGCGAAGCCATGCTTCGTGGAAGGGCTAGGTTGAAGAGAAAAAGATGTTCTGGCTAGGTTGAAGAGAAGAAAATATTTTAATTAAACATAAACGCGTCCTTCTTAAGTATTATTACTAGAGAAAAAAAATTTAATTAAACATACAGACAGAGAGAAATTGTGGTAACAGTAACAGTAGTAGTAGCAGTAGCTAGGCATTTAAGGTTTTTTTTTTCTTTTTTTTTCTTTTTTTGTCCATAGATGCTTATCTTCCACTGCCAGTAGCAAGCACTAAGTTTTTTTTTGCCCCAGACTGTTCAGCTTTCAATGCATGCATTGAAATTTTCAAAGGCACCCCCCAGCATTTCCGCACCCTGTCCATATAAATCATGGTTTGTGGGAACCAGGAGTAGTTGGGAGTTCATATTTGCAGGGTAGCTAGCCCCAGACTCGATGTTGATGCTGGTATAAATTCTTTGGAATTCACGCAAATATTAGCGTTAGGGGAGTGTCCTGAATCCCAAAATTCATTGTTTTTTGGCCTTTTTTTGCACCCCCCATCCCTATAAGTCATGGTTTGTGTGAACCAGGAGGAGTTGGGAGCTCATATCGGCAGGGTAGCTAGCCCCAGACTCGATGTTGATGCTGGTATAAATTCTTTGGAATTCACGCGAATATTTGCGTTAGGGGAGTGTCCGAATGCCAAAATTCGTTGCTTTTTTGGCCTATTTTTGCACCCCCGCATCCCTATAAATCATGGTTTATGGGAACCAGGAGTTGGGAGCTCATATTGGCAGCTATCTATCTATCTATCTATCTATCTATCTATCTATCTTAGTTAACTTGAACACGTCATGGTGAGCCTGTTGACATACAGAAACACATGCATGTAAATATTTAAAGGAGAGAAGCTCACCCTCGTGGGTATATACCATCTATCTATCTATCTATCTATCTATCTATCTATCTATCTATCCATCCATCCATCCATCCATCTATCTATCTATCTATCTATCTAGGGTAGCTAGCCCCAGACTCGATCTTGATGCTGGTATATTTTTTTTTGGAATTCACGCAAATATTTGCGTTAGGGGAGTGTCCTGAATGCCAAAATTCATTGTTTTTAGCAGTACTTGCCGGTGCCTTCGGCAATCGAACGTACCCTGTCGACGGCGCAGGGGGTGGTCCACCCGCACACCAGAAAAATGACGTCTTATGCCACCAGGCGCCGTTTGCGCACACCAAAGGGAGTTAGCTGCTGATAGTTGGTGTATCCGATACTTCTTGTTGAGCTCTGTTCCAAAATATTAAAAATATTGCGCCGGTGGCCTACACACCGGAAATTGAGGTTTTTGCGCCACAAGGCGCCGTTTGCGCACACCCGAGGGAGTTTCAGGCTGTTGTTTGATGTACCCGACACCTCTGGGTGCGCTTTCTTCGAAGACAAAAAAGTTTTGATGGTGGGTGGCACAAACACAAGAGATTTGAGGTTTTTGTGCCACCAGAAATTACACTTGCGTTTTGCTGGTACCTCCGGCTATTGAACGTACCCTGTCGACTGGAAAGGGGGGGTCCGGGGGGCTCTTCCCCAGCCCGGAGGGGGGGCTGGTGCGCTTCGCGCACCGCAAACCACCCTTTCAGGTGTTGGCGCAGCCCCTAGTTATTATTATTATTATTATTATCATTCATCAGCCATTGACAGAGAAACACTATTATTATTATTATTATTATTATCATTATTATTATTTTTATTACCATTATTATTATTATTATTATTATAATTATTATTATTATTATTATTATTATTATTATTATTATTATTATTATTATTATTATTATTATTATTATTATTATTATTGGACCTGTAGCCAGTTCGATTCCCGTCGGTGCCAGTATTTTCAAAGGATATTTTCTTTGAAAGTATTGGTCTGTCTGGAAGGCTTGGAGCTGCCTTGCGGGGATGTCAGTAGAGCCTATCGTCAAATCTTCGTACTCCCCTCACGGGTGAGACGATGGAGGCACATGTGCAGAAATGCATTCGCCATTGACTGAGAAGCACTATACTATTATTATTATTATTATTATTATTATTATTATTATTATTATTATTATTATTATTTTGGAGTGTTGACTGTGACATATTTGAGGGAAATCCCGATGAAAAAACCTAGTCACACTTGCTAAACAGAGTTCCAGCCCAAGGGCCTCAAGGCGTTAAACTGTGACGCCAACTCATAACCCTTTGGTGGTAGATGCTGGGGAGGAGGGTCGTTGTGCGCGTAAAAGATCTTAAACTCCGCATATGCTGGTTGATAGCCCAGGACCCAGCAGACACCAGATTGTTATGGGTGGGGTTTCGAGGCAGCTCTAGCAACCGCGCTTGGTGTATGCACTTGCACATTCGATGACGTCTTGCAAGAGGTTGCTGGGACTGCGGAATAACCTCGGCTTAGTGCAGTCTTGCCCTCAGGAGCTCCATCGGTGGCCCCGATCATCAGGCGAGAGACTGACACGGGGGGATGGAGGACCTCGAACAAGGGTATTGGAGGCTTATGTCCGTTGAGGATATGCCATTAGCTGCATCAGTACGCCTCAGATATAGTAAATCTGCCTTGGAGTGTTGACTGTGACATATTTGAGGGAAATCCCGATGAAAAAACCTAGTCACACTTGCTAAACAGAGTTCCAGCCCAATGGCCTCAAGGCGTTAAACTGTGACGCCAACTCATAACCCTTTGGTGGTAGATGCTGGGGAGGAGGGTCGTTGCGCGCGTAAAAGATCTTAAACTCCGCATATGCTGGTTGATAGCCCAGGACCCAGCAGACACCAGATTGTTATGGGTGGGGTTTCGAGGCAGCTCTAGCAACCGCGCTTGGTGTATGTACTTGCACATTCGGTGACGTCTTGCAAGAGGTTG
Organism: Paulinella micropora; assembly: GCA_019918135.1. Lineage (NCBI taxonomy): Eukaryota > Cercozoa > Imbricatea > Euglyphida > Paulinellidae > Paulinella > Paulinella micropora. The sequence goes on from WBZZ01005308.1 coordinate 7,163, forward strand.
CTGGGACTGCGGAATAACCTCGGCTTAGTGCAGTCTTGCCCTCAGGAGCTCCATCGGTGGCCCCGATCATCAGGCGAGAGACTGACACGGGGGGGTGGAGGACCTCGAACAAGGGTATTGGAGGCTTATGTCCGTTGAGGATATGCCATTAGCTGCATCAGTACGCCTCAGATATAGTATTATTATTATTATTATTATTATTATATTATTATTATTATTGTTATTATATTTATTATTATATTATTATTATTATTATTATTATAGTTATTATTATAGTTATTATTATAATTATTATTATAGTTATTATTATTATGGACACCGTGATAGCCCAGTGGTCAAGTTCTACCATCTGGGCCCTGTCGCCAGTTCGATTCCCGTCGGTGCCACCAGTATTTTCATTGAACATACCGATCCATCTGGACCAGTATTTTCATTGAACATACCGGCCCGTCTGGAAGTGTTGGAACTGCCCTTGCGGGGGTGTCATTAGAGCTTATCGTCAATTCTTCGTACTCCCCTCACGGGTGAGACGATGGAGGCGCATGTGCAGAAATGCATCAGCCATTGACAGAGAAGCACTATAGTTATTATTATTATTATTATTATTATTATTATTATTCTTATTATTCTTATTATTGTTATTATTGTTATTATTATTATTATTATTATTATTATTATTATTATTATTATTATTTACTATTATTATTATTATTATTATTATTCATTATTATTCATTATTATTTACTATTATTATTATTATTATTATTATTATTATTATTATCATTATTCTGGAGGGGTGCACAAGATGGCACTCCATGGGAAGAGGAGGTGGTTGGGCCTCTCCCCACGAAGGTGACCGCTTGGGGAGGGCGGTCACCGGGATATGCGCAACTCTCAACTGGGCATTTACTCGGTAGGGGTTCGGCCAGGCAGGTTGTGGGGTTGTCTGTTGGATTGTTGGTTGGCTCGTTTTTCTTGGCTGTTGGGGTCTGGTTTCCTGGTTAGCCCATTTTCGCCGAATTTCCTGCCGAGTAAATGCCTGGGGGCTTCCAGTTCCGGTTTGGTGATCTTGTTGAGGTGAGCATTGGGAGGAAACAGTACCGAGATGGGTTGAAGATAGGATTCACATTGAGCCGAGATGGGGCCGAGTTGACCTGTTCCAACTCGGCTCCATTTCGGCTTCATGTTAATCCTATCTTCATCCTATCTGGGTTTTGTCTCCTCCCTATCTTCGCTTCTTCGGGGTTGCCTAACTGGAATACATGATGGAGAGGGGCTTCAGTCGGTCCCAATGCCTTGCCAGTGCCTTGCTGCGTTGCCGTGCCTTGCCCCATGCATTCACACCCTTCACCGTTGCATTTCTAACTGAGCAGCTTCGGCTGGGATTACTATGTCTGTAAGACCCTATAGGTACCGCTAGGTTCGCGCCTTCTATACCCACGTGGGGGAGGAGTTTCAGCGGCACGCCGTCCGATCTGGCTCCACTCGGGGACACCCGTACCTCATGATGTGTATTGTTAGGAGCAGCTGAAAGTCCATAAGGCATGAGAGTAGAGGCGTTGGCGATGCGATGGAGAGTGTGTGTAGTGCGTGAGGCAGGTTCTGGTGACGCTGGGGGTGCTGGCGGGCGCCAAGGGCACGAAGCGACGCGGCAGCGTCCAGTGACACCGGCGGAAATGCGTGTAGTGTGTGTTGCAGATACCGCCGATGCTATTTGCATGGGCGGGCGCTTTCCTCGGCGTAAAGAGGCGCGGCGGTGATGGCCAGCGACATTGGCCGTCTACTACTCTCAATGGATTACAAATACGCGAAGCACGGAGCTACCACTGTGGCCCTTATGGGACAAGGTAGAATCGCCGAATCCCCGTGGGAATGCCTCTTCGAAGGGCTCTGGCCCGATGTCCCAGGATGGGAGGATGAGGGCTCGCGTATATGACGGAATTCCTGAACCACGTGGAGAGGCTATCTTAGCTGCGCCTCATCCTTCCTCCCCAAACCTGGCACACGGGTCGGCGCTTCAACATAAGGCGAGCGGCGCTATATGGCAGATGGCACCGCCGCCTCGACGGTACCGGCGGCTAGATCAGTACGACAAGGACGGGCGTAATCTGATTGTCTGGGGGCTCTCAGAACGCGCCAATCTACAGGAGATCGCCTCCAAAATGAGCGGTCTTGGTCTGGTGGTCCCGGTAATGGAGTGGCAAGGCCAGCGAATGTCTCGTCACCTGGAGCTGGTCTACGAGGACGATGACAGCAGGCAGACGGCGTTGCAGCAACTCAAACATCTCAAATTCTTCGGCAGATGGGTCAATGTGGCCCTGGGGCGCAGGTTCAGGGACAGGGAACGTGTCGGAAGGCTTATTCGCATCCATCTGCGTGGGGAAGCGGCAGTCCGGAAGGAGGAAGCTGCGACGGGATATCGCGTCTTGCCTCTGCATGAAGAATGTGTTGATGATGTGCAGGTGGTGTCTTCGGAATCGGCTGCCGATGCACCTGAGTGTGTGTCTGCGTGTATTGATGTGCAGGTGGTGCCCCTGCACTCGGCGGCCAGTGCAGTGGGGGACCAACCTGCGCAATCACCTGCAGAGGGGGGCAGCACGAGGGCGGAAGCCAAGCGCGGCCGTCGGGTCCGGAAACGAGCCAAGAAGCACCGCTCCAAGCAGTTCGATACCGGCTTCACGCTACTCGTCGCGAGTCACAACTGGCAGGGTAAAACGGGATACGACAATGTAGGCACGGCGGAATGGGCATCATTCTACAAGCACAAGGGCTGGCTAGTCATCGGGGCACCGTATGGGCAAGAAGCAACTTTCCAAATGCAGCCTGGATGGATTCCGGATTTTTGGAAAACCTGCGGAGGTTAGCGAGAAAAATCGCTGCAAGGGTGGGGTTCTATTCGCGGTGGCTAACTTCCTTGGTCCGTATTGCAACCTGGTGTCAGCCCCCGTCGACCACCGGCAGCAAGTGTGGCTGCGTATCGCCTCGGGTGTTACCGGTGCTCAGGATATCTATGTGGGCAACGGCTACTTTCCCCAGGAAACGCAGGAAGAAGAGTCGTCAGAGGCGTATGCGGCCTGGCAGGCAGCTATAGCTTTTTTTGGAGCCAAAGGTCTTGTGGTCACGGTGGCGGATGCCAACGCGAAGCTCGGGCCGGCATGCAGCTGAAAAGAGGAGGGCATCGTCGGTCAGCACGGGGAGGTCGATGAAAAGGGAGCACCGGTACGTTCGGAGAATGGCAAGAGACTCGCGGCTGTCCTCGTTGCTACGGGCCTGCGAAATCTGAGCGGCTTCTCGTGCCCAGTGGAAGGGTCCTACTGGTGGTCCCGGCGTGAGCAGCGCGGCATGGGCGCAGGCAAGCACCTTCTCGATTACATCTGCGCGTCGCCTGGCTTGGCATCTGGAGCAAAATTCGGAGTATGCGAAGATGATCTTGATACGGACCACAAGGCAGTATGGGCCGAACTGACGTGGAGCGGCCAGCGCCGACCAAAGCGGGCTGCGAAACCTTGCAGGTCCTTTCGTGTTGATAAGCTTATTGGTGCTGGTGTCTCGGTGATAAGCTTATTGGTGCCGACCATGATCACGCTGCGAAGCAAGCGCTGGTTTATCTACGCGACAAGTTCAATGACGTATTCCAGCATTGCCTACAGAAGCTTGGAGTGCATCAGCTGCCTGAGTTTGGCCTATCGGGTGGTGCCGACAAACCACGGGTGGTAGATGACGTCACCGAGCGAGTGGCGCAGTCCTTCCGAATGGCGGCGCACCGGGTCCTTGGCTCCAGATGTATACGACCCCGTTTCACCAACAATTGGTTCGACGGGGAGCTAAAGGAGCTCATTCAACAGCGCCGGGAGGCCTACGCAGCATTCAGGAGGGATGAATCGAATGCGGAAGCCCGTCTGAATTGGCTACGTCCCCGCAAGCAAATTCGGAAGGCAACTCGGGCCAAGAAGTCCGCCTCCTTCAAGCCTGGGCTATGGCTATGAAGGAGCACGAAGTAGGTGAAGACACTTGCGAAGAGCTGGACAAACCGTTCACGCAAGAGGAGGTCCTTGCAAGGCAACGTGCCCTGAGTAACCACAAAGCTTGTGGAGAGGACAAAGTGAAGAACGAGATGCTCAAGTATGGCGGGCGCCGACATCAATGGCTACTTAACGCAGTACTTCACCTGGATTCGAGAAGCCGAGAGGACTCCAAAAGCTTGGGGCAAGGGAATCATCGTCAATATCCCCAAGGGTGGGGATCCTACGGATCCTGACAACTGGAGGGATATCTCGATTATTAGTTGCCTTGGTAAGCTGTATCTATCCTTATTAGCTTCTCGTCTAACGCTCTTCGTGGATGGCCCGGATAAGCTACGTCCAGATCAGGGAGGCTTCCGCCCGGGGCGTCGCACTACGGATCAGGTCTTTACCCTTTGGCAGAGGTTGAAGGGGCGTCAGCTGCAGAAGCAGGTGTCGTATGTCCTGTTCGTCGATCTACGCAAGGCTTTCCCGTCTGTAGGGAGAGATGGCCTATTTGAGAGGCTCTGGAAGCTGGGTGTAAGGGGCAAGTTCTGGCGCACGCTACGCAGGTGCTACGAGCAGACTTCGTCGCAAGTGCTAGTTGATGGAGCACTCACCCCCGAAGTACTGGAGGGTGTAGGGGTCCAACAGGGGTCCCCTCTCTCTCCCACACACTTCAACGTCTTTATGGATGAGCTGTGTGATCGACTGGCGAGTGCCCTCAAGATCACGGATGTGAAGCGGCTGAACGACATCAAGGCACTTCTCCGCGGACGACGTGGCCCTCATCGCTCACAGTCGCACCGAGCTCCAGAAGATGGTCAATGTTGTGGCCAAGTTCGCGGAAGATTATCGGCTGGAAGTCAACCTGAAGCCCGGCAAGACGGAAATCATGCCCATTTACACGTCGAGCAAGGCGAAACGACCAAGAATCAGGGAGCAAGGTGAGCCCGTGGTGTGGTTTCGCGGCCAGAAGCTTTGTGTCACCAGTCAGTACAAGTACCTGGGAGTGGTTATCACCGACGACCTGAAGTGGAAGGAGCAGGCCCTGCGGGCTACGCGTGTCTGAAGTTGCCACCGCAGGTTGGTACTCTTTGTGGTGTGCAGGTGAGATACAGCTAGGTATCGTCTCATGTGCTGGAATCAACTTGGGAGCCAAGCTGAAGTACGCCTTCGATGTCTGGAGTGCCCCCGTATCGCAGCTCACCAAGCTGGAGGCAGCAATGCTGCGCCCCATGCGGATGATTCTCGGCATCAGCCCTAAAACAAGCAAGTGGATTACACTCTTCCTGGCGCGCTCTTTGAGTGCGGAGCATTTGCGACTGGCGGCGCAACTGAAGTTCTATGGACGGCTGCATGTTCTACCGGAGGAGCGATTCCCTGTCATCGCATCTCAAGTCAAATCCGTCTGGACTGCGGAGGCCGAAGGCGCTATCAGTAACTCAATGGATCTCCAACAAGGGCTTCAGGAGCTTCTAAATAGCTCAGAGAAGGACCTCCAGGGTTGGAGTTCGACTGTGGACAAGTGGGCCCTTCAGCAGGACGTCAAGATGGTGCAGCAACTGATGCAGGACAAGCGAGAGGCAGGCAGCGATCTTACTGATGGCCTGCGAGTCATCCTAAGACAAGTCTTTGGAACTAAGGAGTTCCCAAGATGGGTAGCCCTTGATGATGCGCATTATAATCTGCTTCGGAGAAGGTTGCTCAGCTGCAACAACCGCCTTCGGTTGTACCGCAGCAAGTTGGTCAGTGGCATGTCCCCTCACTGCTTCTGTTGTCTTGATGATGTCAATGAGTCCCTTGCGCACTTCTTATGGGATTGCCTCATGCATGAGGTGAGACGTAAGCAGCTGTTGCTGAGTATGCAGAGGCTCGGGGGCATGGGTGTGGGGGGTGCTGAAGGGGATGGAGGGAGTGAGGAGGGTGGTGAGGTCGTAGGCGGTGAGGTTGTGGTTGAGGATATGTTGCTTGGGCGGGAGCGGGAGGGCTCTGTGCGGCGGGGTATATGTCGCCTGAGGATCAATCACGTTTGTTTTGTAAATTTTTTCAGGGGAAGTCGCGCTTCCGCAGTAACTTTAGGCTTGCTGCGTTGTTAGGGGTTACAGCGTTGCGTCCCCCTCCAAAGTTGGATGTGTTGTTTGGATCATATGTGTCTGAGTGTTGGTCTGCTAGGGAGGGTAAAAGGGAGGAGCTTGGGGTGGAGGATGGGGGCGAGGAGGTGATTGACCTCACTGAGGTTCCATCAGCTTCTGTCCCACCCTCTCCCCCAAGTGACGTTGATGTTGCGCGGCGCGGCCGTCCGCGCAGTGTGGACGTCTTGGCTAGAGAGAGGGGTTCGGGAGCGCAGCGTAGTGTCTCCGAGTTCTTCTCTTCAGCTAACACCCTCGCATCTAGCTCTTCATGCACTTCACAGCCCCCATCTGCCCCTGCTGTTGCTGTTGCTGCTATGTCTGTTTGGTGTCCTGACAATGCGTTGGGATCGGCTGACCCCGGTGACCCAATGGAGGCACATGTCCAGGATCTGGATCTGATGCTATAGTCTGAGGAAGCCTATTATCATTATTATCATTATTATTATTATTATTATTATTATTACATTTATTATATTTATGTTTATTATTATTATTATTATTATTATCATTATTATCATCATTATTATCATCATTATAACTTTCAACAGGTAGGAGTAGTAGGCGTAGTTGGAGGAGGAAATGGAGGAGTTAGTAGTAGTAGTAGTAGTAGTAGTAGTAGTAGTGGTGGTGGTGGTGGTAGTTGTAGTAGTTGTTCTTGTTGCTGTTGTTGCTGTTGCTGTTGCTGTTGCTGGTTGTTGCTGTTCCTGTTGCTTTTGCTGGTTGTTGCTGCTTTGTTGTTGTTGTTGTTGTTATTGTAGCACCAGTAACAGCAGCAGCAGCAGTAGCTGCAGCAGCAGCAGCAGCAGCAGTAGTAGTAGTAGTAGCAGCAACAGCAGCAGCAGTAGTCGTGGTAGTAGAAGTAGTAGTAGTAGTAGTGGTAGTAGTAGTAGTAGTGCTAGTAGTAGTAACAGTTATAGTAGTAGTAGTAGTAGTAGTAGTAGCAGCAGTATTGGTGGTCTTGTTGGTCATTGTAGCAGAAGTAGCAGTAGTAGTAATAGCAGTATTAGCAGTAGAAGCAGTTGCAGTAACAGCGTTTATAGTGAGTCGTAGAGTAGTAGTAGTAGTAGTAGTAGTAGTGGTAGTAGTAGTGGTAGTAGTAGTAGTAGCAGTAGTAGTAGTAGTAGTAGTAGTAGTAGTAGTCTGTGGTGGTGGTGGTGGTTTAGCCGCATCTGATTCATTCGGGGTGTTATCGCCCATCGCATGAATCAACTATTTCTGTGACTAGGTGTTAATGCCATGCTGATTCGATATCATTTTTGTTTAAGGTCCATTTTTGATGACTTTGTCACTTGCAAGCATTTGCTTTGCATTTAAATACATGAATGTACATCTTGCATCAGGCTCAGTTATCCGCCCCACCCCCCAAACCCCACCGACGCACTCATAAGCTCCCCCCCCCCACCCCCGCCCTTTTTTTATGTTGCTCGTTCTACCTAATTTCTGATTGTGTGTAGATCAACTAGCACATTGTTGCTTCTGCTTGCGTTTGCTTTGGCCGAGAATTTCATTTCAGACGTTAGGATATTTCCTTGGGGAATGCGTGTGTGCTCCTCCGCCGGTCCTGGGCAGATCAAGACAAACGCGTATGGTCACGAGGTTTTTGAGGTTGAGAATGCGTGTGAAGCGAATGTTTTGGATCCTGCGTTAGTGTTTGTATACGAAATTCCCGATCTAAAACAGTCGAAACATTTGGAGTTCAGCCTAACACAGAGCAGACGAACAAACCCCTGTATGCGTATCGTGTTGCTCGTCTTCAAGTCTGTTTTTGTTGAGATGACCGAAATCAAGCAAGTAATCCAGTGCAATGCAATCACAGTTGTATTCGTTGATTCCTTTGTCAAAGATCCACTGCTTTTGACACTCCAGACGATCGCAAGCAGTTTGAGAGGCGCAGAAACAAAAAACGTCTACCTACAAAAGTCAAGTCGGCTGTTTTACGTCTTTGCATACATGAGAAGCGAGAATGTCTCTCGAATATTCTATCTTGAGAACGAGTACCTGCCTTTTACGGATTTGGTACAGTTGGGCAATAAGTACCGCAAATGTAGTGTCCATATTGGTGTTTCAAGAGAGTGGCCCACTGCATCATGCTACCTGGGATTTTCTTACTTTGACACAGGGGCTGTCCTTCTGCCTCTTCTGGAACATTATATTGATCGTATCGTAAAGAATGAAACAAGTGGATGGGTTGGAAAACAGTTGTGTGAGACTGAAATGATTGCTGATTTCGTTGTCCAATATCATCATAAAAATTTGCTAACCTTGCTCCCATCCTTTGCTTCCGATTCTTGTGCATTCAACAAACAAGGTTCTACGGCAAATCATGGTATCCTTGCCATGTTGCGTTATGGATTCCCAAATTACGTTGGATTGAACTGGACTCACCCATGGGGTGCTTGCAAAAAAAAATTGGATTCCAGCGCGTGTGCTTTTCAAGGCAACCACCCATGCCAACAGCCAGTACTCCGTCTTGAAGAAAGTCATGTCACCTTGATATATGGCAACAACACGTATGCTGACAATTCAATTCAGGCGCTTCCCGCATGTGTCCGCAGCAAGCGATACCAGTTTTCAACGTTTGGAAACCTGGACTCCACGTTGCGAAGTCACATGCTCCTTGACTTGACTTCTGCGTCTCCACGCTTTTCTGAATCTACGCAAGATCGACGCGGTAGTGCGCCTTTGGTAACTGGTGATACGTTTCGCAGCTTTTGTACGTATATCTGCGAGATTTTTGGATGTAATTTCAAGACTCAGGATCTTAAACCCGGTGACTGTATTTTTCTCGAAGGTAATAATGAAAATAAAGTCGGTCAACATCTGCAGAAGATTCTGGAAAAAGTCGGCAACCTAAGCTTAGTGATTGTGTCCCACAACAGCGACTATTCATACCCTCTCAACACACCCAAATTCGATCTTGCATATGACTACACGACCCTACTTGAAAGCCACACTGTTTTTCATTGGTTTGCTTCCAATTGCTACTGGAGAGGGGCATCGAAGGGACAATCCCGCCCTGACAAGCTTACCTGTATTCCAATCGGTATTCCAAACCGTTACACCGCGATCGGTGTTTCCCCTGCACGATTTTTTAACGCAACGACTTTTCAACAAAATCGCAGCGGTGTTCTGCTTGTCTCCTTCCAGACTTCGAGCGTTAAACCAGAAAGGATGTTAGCGCTCAAGTACATCCAAAGCCTGAACAGCCCCACTTGGGTCACTCAGGCATGGTATGACAAGATTGAGGAATGGCATCAGTTCGCCTCAAAGGTTCGGACTCATCGTTTCACCTTGTGTCCTGCTGGAAACGGATTAGATACTCACCGACATTGGGAGGTCCTTCTTCTTGGTGGTATTCCTGTCGTCAAATCTTCTTCGCTCGATAGTATGTTTGATGATTTGCCAGTCGTTATCCTCAAGGAGTGGAGCGACTTAACAGAAACCAGGTTGGCTCAGGAATGGGAAAGAATCCAGAGATCCCACTTTTTGTTGGATAAGCTTTTCTGGCCTTATTGGGAGAACCAGGTTCGCTTTCAATCAAATTTAGCAAAACATCAGGCTTGATACTTTTTCATTTGAAGTATCGATGTATCTCTGCGGCAGTTTGAAGCTAGTTGATATGGCAAGGACCAAGACAGACAAAGGTATTATACATCACGTGGAAGGGACGACCACGACGAATACGACGAAATTTATGACAAGGCATTCCTGTACTTATTAAAAAAACAAGTCCGAACCGGAAAAATAAGTGTGTGTGTGTGTGGGGGGGGGGGGGGGGGGTCACGGAAGAAACGTCAGAAATAAATTTTCATTTTGCATACATTTTCAGAAGACAAGTTGAAGATAGGTTAGGCATGCATCACATGTCGTTTCGCGATATTTTGCAAAGAGATAAAAGTGATATATATGTATAAACAATTCAATGAGGCGCGACCCCTACTGCTGAAGTCTACACTAGCATCCTTGTCTTTCTCGCTACAAAAGGCGTCGTCCCAGAAATGAAGAAAAATTGTAAAAAAAAAAAAGAGAGTATATGTTTTTGTGTATATATAGTATATATATATATGTATATATATATATATATATATATTGTATATATGCATATATATATATTGTATATATATATACATATATTATATATATATATATATATATACATGTATATGTCCTCTGCATGACGCTAAACTGCATCGGGTCTCCCT
>WBZZ01005308.1:20000-37500 GCA_019918135.1 Paulinella micropora
CAGTAAAGCAAAAAGGGATAATTACGGTGATAATTACGGGGATAATTATAACTACCGTTACGCGTCGATAGGCCTGGAAATCATAAGAGATTTCCGGGCCGCCACGATAACCAAGAAACCCGTGCTATCATTATTCCCTTGATTCCATGGATGCCGGCAGAGAGATGTGACTGACAAATATAGTCGAGTCATGCTCAATGTTTTGTGGTTATAATTATCCCTTCAATTCCGGGATTATTCCGGGGATAATTCCGGGGATAATTCCAGGGATAATTCCGGGGATAATTCCGGGGATAATTCCGGGGATAATTTGGATTCCGGGATGATTCTGAGAATAAAGAGTAATTGTACTTAGTTGGGAATCCAAGTGATAATTTATTTAGTGTACTTATTTTATTTTAGCATACTTTTACGTATAGTTATTAGTTATTTTATACTACGCATAGTAGTATCTATATCAGCGATAATTAAAATACTTGTTCTCCAGAAAGTTAGTCAGACTGAGCTTCCCAGTATTAATAACTTTCCTACCTATTCAGAAATAAGTGCTAGTAGTAGTGAAATGCTTTTCATCTAATTCAAAGCTGTTCATAGCTACGTTTTCTTGACGTCGCCTATCATTTTCTTGCTCTATTAGTACATGTTTAGCATTCCATTCTTCAATTGCTTTCTCGTATAGTTCGTTAATTTTTTTCTGCTATCTGTCTTTTTCCCGCTGCAATGCTTCACAATTCAACACACTACAAGTGAAAACTCGGTCCCGCGAGACCAAATCCGGTCCAGCAGGACCGGAATTTGGTCCCGCGGGACCGGATTTTTTTTAGAAACGCCCCTGGAACCGAGGATTTTTTTATTTGGGATCGTTCTGGGACCAATAAAAAAACCATATTTGTAGAAAAATATATTATACACATGGGACTAAATTGAGACCAAATATCGATCGTTCTGGGACCAATAAAAAAATCATACTTGTAGAAAAATATATTATACACATGGGGCTAAATTAAGATCAAATAACGATCGTTCTGGGACCAATAAATAAAACCATATCGGACTAAAATTGAGACCAAAAATGTAGAACATGTATGATACCCATGTGACTAAAATTGGGACCAAACGTAGAAAATATATTATGGTGACCCATCATCGGGACTAAAATTGGGATCAATACTAAAAGCCTGCATGTTTGTGAGAATTACATTTTATATCTAACATTTAAATTAAATTATTGTGATAGTATGCTATAACTTGAATTAATGTTAAAGGCTGGGACAGGAGATATTTGCAGACGTTTAGAGAACATTGATTCGGAGACTACCTAATTAATATTAATATATTATTACTTGTAAGCAAAAGCTTATATTATAATTAATATTTTTTTTACAACCGCTGAGATTATTATATATCTATATTATCTCTTATGCTTCAGAGTCACACTTATTATTACTAGTGGCAAATATTAATGATAGTATTCTATATCATCCGAGTCATCATCGTGTATTGTATATATATATATATATATATAGTTGATATATATATATATGTTTATATATATCATCGCCGGGGTCTCTGCATGACCTTAAACTGTGACTGGTTTTTTTTTACACTTCATTTTTGCACTCTCTGTGTCTGTTGACAGCACTTCCATTTTATCTCTTCTGCTTCTCACTTATCATGAGTCCTACTACGTGAGTAGTGGCAAGTATTCTCTTATTAAACGTGTTTGCGTAAAATATTAATATATATATATATACTATGATATTATATATGTGTATAGCCCCGTATATATTGTATTATACATATATATATATATATATATATATATATATATATATATATATATATATATTACGCAAACACTTTTAATCAGCATCATGATATATATATATATATATATATATATATATATATATATATATATATATTATATATATATATAATGATACATATATCATGATATATATACATATATTATATATATATATATACATAACAAGTTGATCCTACTTTGAGTAATGAATACTAATTTACTTAATAATAAATTACAGTATCAAAATGATCAAAGTCACTCAGTGCACTGAGACTAATATTAGTTAATATTAATATTAATATTATTAATAATATCTTTTAGCAATTTGAAATTTAATTACATTTGAGTTCACATAAAAATTATTTATTAATATCACTATCTGCACTGAAAGTTTAGTGCTATCAATACAATGATCCTGCTAGTAGTCAGCTAGTGTATTTTTTTTTTAATTATTATATATTGTAAGGAATATTGTATTAATATATAATAATCAGAGTCTTTGTTATCAACCAAACTCACTCTGATCCTGGGAATATTTCTGCTTCTGACTATGAGAATACTCGCATGTCTCAGTACAATATCAATCGCTTTAGCGAAGGGGCGAGCACTGATACTAGAGGTATTGTAAGCTTTTTTCTTAACTGTTTTTATTAAAATATTAATAGCAATATGAACAAGATGCACTGTCATCCGACTTCTTTCAGTTTATATCTATTCTGCTTCCAGCTCGGCTCCACACGTGACACATGGCAAGTATAGTTATTAATAGTATTGCAAAACTGTTTGAAATTCTGAAAAAATATTATCATGTCAAGTGATACTACTAAAATTGGAAGCTGTATATATTTATTGATATTCCTTGAAATTTTGAAAATATTTTACCATATGCAATTCAGTTTATCCTCAGAGAACGCAGCTTCTTGATCAGCACTCGGAAGAAAGCACTCATATCTCACAGTAATGATGTTATAATAGGACATGAGTACTTTCCTTCAACCGTAGAGAACGCAGCTTCTTGATCAGCACTCGGAAGAAAGTACTCATATCTCACAGTAATGATGTTATAATAGGATATGAGTACTTTCCTTCAACCGTAGAGAACGCAGCTTCTTGATCAGCACTCGGAAGAAAGTACTCATATCTCACAGTAACGATGTTATAATAGGATATGAGTACTTTCCTTCAACCGTAGACATCGGCTGTGGAAGTTGTTGCACCTGTTCAAAACATAAACAAGATTTTGAACAGGCGCAACAGACTCCTTCAATAGTAGACATCGGCTGTGGAATTTGTTGCACCTGTCCAAAACATAAACAAGATTTTGAACAGGCGCAACAGACCAACAACAGTTTATCCACAGAGAACGCATCTTCTTGATCAGCCCTCGGACAAAAGTACTCACAGTAATGATGTTAAAGTAGGATGTGAGTCTTTCCTTCAAGTGTTAGCAACCTCCGTACAAGGCAAAAACTTTCTTGCTAGGAACATCATCAGATTGTTGTCCAGGCTAATAACAAGCAAGCAGTTTAAACAAACACATTTAGACTTGGGATTGTTGCTTCATCCTGAAAAATTGCTTCAACAAACCCAAGTCACCAGTATCTGACGATTCCGGATGTTGCTGTTTCATCGTAGACATCCGCTGTGGAATTTGTTGCACCTGTTCAAACCAAAAAAAATTCGACGAGGACGGAGAAGGTATTTTATCATGTAGTTGTGGAACTTTTTATTTTTAATTACTACTTTTTAAAATGTGTTTTGAACTATAAATATAATTGTTGTTATTAGTTATGCGCCTATTTCAACCTGACGAAACTCAAAGACTACGACAGTGTCACGCTCGGTGAAATTGAGGGATATTTAGGTTTCTTTCGCTCTCTCTCTCTCTCTTTTCATTCTCCTTTCCCTTATATTTTTCATTTTTGTTTCTTTTCTCCTTTCCATTTTTGTTTCCCTTCTTCTCCTCCTTTCCCTTCTCCTTTTTTCCCTTCTCCTTTCCCTTCTCCATCCCTTTCTTCTCTCCTGCTTTGCCTTCTCCTTTCCCTTCTTTTGAAAATTTCTTTTCTTCTTGCGTTCTCTTTTCCCTCTTGTCCCTCCTCTTGTCCCTCCTCTTTTCCCTCCTCCTTTTCCTTTTCCTTTCGCCTCATAATATCCTTTCCACCCCCTTAGCTTTCTATTCTGCTTTCCATTCGTTTTTGTTGTTTATAAGCAATAAGCAATAAACAATACAGTGTTCTACCTTAGGGGAAGAACTTAGAAAGCTGTCCTTGAGGGGATAAGCTTCTAGATCTCTACCTAATTATATTATATATATATATGTATGTATAAATATATATATCCCTTTCTCTTCTCCTTTCTCTTCTCCTTTATCTCCTAGCCTCTCTCTCTATCTCTGTCCTCCTCCCCCCCCCCATCATCCTTTCTATTCTCCTTTTCCTCTTTTCTTTATTTATTTTCTGTCTTTCTTGGAAGGTTTATGCGGAGATCACCGTGATGAACGTAAGAAGTGGAGCTTGGTGTTCAGCAACATCCCCCGATTTGGATGCCTACAAAAAAGATGGTTGCATGTTGTTGTTGCTATTTTGTGATGGTGTTGTTGTTGATACTGCTGTTCTTATATTGTTGTTGTTGCTTCAATGTTGTTATTGCTGTTGTTGCATGTTGTTGATGATGCTGTTGCTGATGGATATGGTATTGTTTATTGTTTGTGTGTGTGTGTGTGTGTTATTTATTATTTATGCGAAGGTACCGAAAGATATTTGGGAACAGCACGGTCATACTACCGCTGATGTCTTCAAACCTAATGCTTCGTCCGCATCGCATTTTTGGTAAGGATCTGTGTGTATATGTGTTTCCGCAAACTGGTATTTTTATATTAGGTTGCTGGCCCAAACTCTGGTGAATGTTCGAAGCATGCCCATCAAAAAGTAAATTTACTTTCCCGTCAATCGTGTTGCTTTTTGCTCGCTATTTTGTTTGATAGCTTGTTTGTTTTGCTTGGTTGTTGGTGAGTTTTGTTTTGTTGATGATTTTGTGCACGGGTATGTAGATTGGAATGATTGGGTGGTCGCTTGTAAACCAGCCAAGAACAAGAAGTATCCACAACCAACGATGCACTGGAAAGCTGAGTTGAGTGAAGGTATGCTCCTCGTTCCGGTCACGCGATGCCCAAAAACTCTGGGAGTTTGATTAACTACCAAGGTCCTGATTGCATACTAACGTATTTATTGAATAATTTACTTTTTTTCTTGCGTTTTCTTTTCTCTAGCCCGTTCCATCCCCACTTTCGCTTCTCCTGTTGCTACTATTTTGGCTCCTCCTTTCCCTCATCCTTTCTCTTTTCCCTCCCCCTTTCCCTTGTCGTTTTGTGCATCCTTTCCCTTCCCCTTTCCCTTCTCCTTCTTTTTCTTCTCCTTTCACTTCTCATTCTTTCCATCCTCCTTTCCCTCCTTCTTTCCTTCCTCCTTTCCCTTCCAATCCTCCTTTCCCACCTCTATCTACCTGCGTACATAGTTACTTGGCTGTTCTGTTAGCAAACCGCGTCAAGTATGCTCGCGCAGCTACGTTCTCAACCATATCTTCCCCATGGAGGATGTGGGGGTACAGAATTTGTTCGGAGAAGAATTCCGTAACTGGAAAAGATCGTTGTTGCTTGTGCAATGATTAAGGTTTGATCGTGTCGTGATATATAGGCACGTTGTCGTTTCAATACAAGAGTAGAAGATCAACAAACCAAACGCTTCATGCCGCCCTGTCCTGACTTGGTGCTGCTGCTGGCTGTACATGCTGTATGTTGTTGTTGTTGTTGTTTTTGTTGCTTCTGGAGTTAGTAATGTTGTATTATTCTTGTTTATCTTAGTCAGCTCAGCCTGCTTCAGCTTCAGGTAACACCGTTGACCTTACGGATGGCGTATCTAAGTCAGGATCTCAGGCATGTTGTCCTTTTTCTCCTCCTTTCCCTCCTCTCCCCTTCTCCTTTGCAGTCTCTTTTCCTTTCTTCTTTCCTGAACCACTACTACTACTACTACTACTACTACTACTACTACTACTAGTACTACTACTACGACTTATGCTAAACTAAATATATACTACTACTACTACTACTACTACTACCATCAACCATCAACTATCAATCATCAGCCATTAGCCATCAATAATCCATCAGCAATAGGTAATAAACAATAAACAACGCACTGTTCTCCCTCAGGGGAAGAACTTAGGAGGCTGTCCTTGAGGGGATGAGCTTCTCTACCTAATTTTATATATACTATACTACTGCATGGTACTGCTGCATATGTGTATGTGTGTGTGTCCGATTCTTCTCTTCTCCTTTTTCCTCCTTTCCCTTCTCCTTTCCTTTCTTCTTTCCCTTCTCCTTGCATTTGCATGATGTAATCGCAGATTACATGACATTATCATGTATTGTAATGTACAGAAGAGAGCCACCGGCAGGCAAAAGTCCCTTCTCCTTTCCCTTCTCATCATTTCCCTCCTCTTTTCCCTCCTCCTTCCCCTCCTCTTTCCTTCTCCTTTCCCTCCTCTTCCCTTCTCCTTTCCCTCCTCTTCCCTTCTCTGCCTGTTCTTGTAGGAGGAGGATATAGATGGGGAAGTACAAGATATGCGAAAGAAGTTGGAGGAGATGGAGAGGGAGCTGAAGCAGAAGCTGGCGCAGAAGCAGCTGGAGCAGAAGCAAAAGAAGATAGGAGCAAGCAAGGGAAGTGGAAAGAAAAGGAACCGTGAGCAGCCACAGGGCCAGAAAGATGAGGCAGTGCTGAAAAAAGAAGAATAACAAGGAGAGGAAAAGTGGAGATGTCAGAAGATGGACAAAAGGCAGGGGAGAAAAAAAGAAAGCAAGTGCTCAAGAAGGGAACAAAAAGAACAAGGAGCGCAAATGAGAGAAAACAATCAGGGAAGAAAAAAGGTAAGCAAGTGCGCAAGGACCAAGAAGAAGAAGAAGAAGAAGAAGAAGAAGAAGAAGAAGAAGAAGAAGAAGAAGAAGAAGAAGAAGAAGAAGAAGAAGAAGAAGAAGGAGGAGGAGGAGAAGAACTTAGAAGGAGAAGAAGAAGGAGAAGGACAAAGGCAGAGAAGAAAAAAAGTGAGCAAGTGGTCAATCTGGAAGAACAAGAAGAAGAAGAACAAGAAGAAGAAGAACAACAACAACAAGAAGAAGGGAAAAAACTGATCGAGGAAACCATTGACAACAATGACTTACTGGCATCAGTCATTGTTTTTTAGTGAAGCATGCTGATTATACGCTCTATTTCAAAGTCAACGCAATCGAAGCAGAAGAAGTCTCAGAAATGTTGGGCTGCACAGTCCAGCAAGCGGATGACCTAGTTGTGGGCACGATCTGGATGGATCCTAAAATAGGAGCGTCCGTGACAAGAAGAAACAAAATAGTCATCAAAGTAACTTTTTTCCTTTCAGTTATATAAGTATATATATATATATATATATATATTGTTTTGTTTTGTAAAATAGGGGCTTTGGTTTCCTTGGATGCAGCGCTCCAGTAAGGTGAAACAGCAGCACATCGTGGTATGTATCAGAATGGAAATGAGAATGGAAAGAATAATCAACACCAACAACCTCCTTTCCATTTTGATATTTACCCAGGTAGCTAGATCTGTAATTATAAGCAATTGTCACAACAACAACACTAACAACAATAATAATGATAACAATAATGATAAATTTAATAGGCTTCCTCAGACTATAGCATCAGATCCAGATCCTGGACATGTGCCTCCATTAATAAATTTAATAATAATAATAATAATAATAATAATAATAATAATAATAATAATAATAATAATAATAATAATAATAATAATAATAATAATGATAATAATAATAATATTAGTAGTAGTAGTAGTAATAATAATAATAATAATAATAATAATAATGATAATAATAATAATATTAGTAGTAGTAATAATAATAATAATAAGAATTGTAATAATAATAAGAATCATAAAACTAATAGATAATTAATCTTACTGTTCCTGGTCAATAGTTAGGGTAGCTACGTCTTTACTTACTGCATTTTCATCTGCTTTCATTTTTATTTCTTTACTTATTTACATACATGTGTACTTACTTACTTTTCTGTAGAAACGCTATGGTTTCGATAACAAAGGCAAACCTCAAGCAGCGGAACGCATTGTTTTTTCATTGAAGGGACTGCAGAAGTGCGGCTTTCGATTACGCAAATGATTTGTGTCCTTATTTACTATTAGATATTAATAAGAGGTTTGAGCTGCATGGTGTACTGTATAAAATACTTACTATTATTATTAAAATCTCATTTCTCATTTCTCTGGGACTGAATTTATTAATATTTAATGTGCGTCGGGACTAATTATTGTCAAAATTTCATTGATCTGGGACTGATTTGATTAATATTTAATATGCTGTGGGACTAATTATCATCAAAATGTCATTGCTCTGGGACTGAGTTTATTAATATTTAATAGGTTGTGGGACTGATTATTACCAACGTTCATTTCTCTGTGTATCCTGCGACCAATTACCTTGGTTTCATCGAGACTTTATGACTAAAACAGTCCAGCAGGGACTAAACAGATGGAACTGATTAGTCCCTATGGAACAGATTGGTCCCGAAGGGACAAATCTGTACTAAAGAGATGGAACTGATTAGTCCCTCTGGAACAGAATTGGTGCCGGAGGGACAAATTTTGTAACGTTCATTTCGTAGATTTTGCTCGAGGGAGTTTGGACGACTAAATCGGTCCCACAGGGACTAATTCAGTCGCACCGGGACAGGTCTCATCTAATCAAATTTCTGGGACAAGACCCTGTGACCAATTTTTCTTGGTCAATTGGTCCCACAGCGACCAAACCGGTCCCAATGGGACTAAACTAGTCCAAGACGAACTGATAGGTTTGGTCCCAGAGAGACAAAGTTAGTCGCAGAGGGACTAATTGATTTAGTCCCGCGGGATAGGATTCGTCCGGGACTACCGCTGGGACAGGTCTTATCACTTTCAAGTTGATTATTAAGCAAGTTTTAAGTTATGGTCCCAATCAGACAGAAGTATAGAATTTTAAGGATTCCTGTGTGACAAAAATTTGCTTAATAATCAACTTGAAAGGGATAAGACACCTTATAAATTATAGGGTACGATTAGGACGAATTGTTGACTTGTAGTGACACTTGCGGTTTACCTTTTCTCTCCATAGTTTTCTTTCTTCTTTTCTCTCTATCTTTTTCTCTTTTCTCCTTGATATCACTTTTCTTAGGTTTAGGAGAATTGTGTAACAGCTTCAACTTCCGTTGACCTTTAAACAATGCTATGTAATGCTCAGCTATGTTTGCGATTGTATGCATGTAATCAGGGAACAGTACCTGTGTTATGGAATCAGTCCATTCAAAAAGCACACTCTTGCCATGAAAAACACCTGCGCTAACTTCTCCTAAATATTTATATTCGAAATCTGTTTTACGAGCAGCGTCAATATTAATAAGGTTAGTGCTCTTAATAAGATTTTGAATAATTTTAAGTGCGAAGTCTTAGTACAATTACTACACCACATTAAAAGAGCGTTTTCCATTGTTAACCAACTCATTCTATCAAAATTTCTTTTTGGATTCTGCCAGCACCACGGACATCCGTAATATCCCTTCGATTGATGATCTGCAATCTTGCAAAGGGCTGGCAAATTAGCCACTACATAACCACACTTCCAGTTTAGAAGTTTCATCTGTTCGATTAAGGCTCCATGTAAGGAAATAGTTTTTTTTGGCTCCATAGGTCCATCTACCACAAGAAGGTGCAGTATATTTCCAGCTTTCACTCGATGCTCTTCAGTTAGATCCATAATCTCCCCACTGCCTGCCCAGAACGAGCACTCCCTCCCTTTACCGTGCATTTGTACCTGCACACGATCCAACGTAAACCCAATGCACAAAGACTTCTCCAATTCTTCTGCCGGGGTGGTAGCAAGATAAAAAAGAAACCGCGGACTATAACATCAATCAATCAACGACTTGGCATTCTTAAGATTTTTTTGAAATAAAAATAAATATTAAAATATTAATAACATTAATCGCTGCTAGTTTTTATTAACAAAATTTACGCAAGCACTGCTTTAATACAATACTTGTAGAGCTGAATAGGAAGCAGAAGAGATAAAATGCAGTACGAGTCAAGAGATACAATATCTATCTATCTATCTATCTATCTATCTATCTATCCATCCATCTATCTATCTATCTATCTAGTATCTATCTATCTATCTATCTATCTATCAAAGAGAAAGTAATAATAATAATAATAATAATATATAGAGATATTTCTAGGGAGAAATGTACAGGGATAGTTAAAACAGTTGTGGGGATAATTATATAGGGATAATTATATAGGGATAATTATATAGGGATAATTATATAGGGATAATTATATAGTGATAATCATATAGGGATAATTACATAGGGATAATCATATAGGGATATGAATTGACAAGTCCAGGGATAATTAACCCTATAATTATCCCCGAAAATATAATGAACTGACAAGTCAGGGGATAATTACCCCTTCGCGCTTTACCGTGAAATTCTAATGGTCCCCGAAACGGAATATATAATTATCCCCGAAAATATAATGAACTGACAAGTCCGGGGATAATTATCCCTTCGCGCTTTACCGTGAAATTTTAATGGTCCCGAAACGGAATATATAATTATCCCCGAAAATATAATGAATTGACAAGTCCGGGGATAATTATCCCTATAATTATCCCCGAAATATAATGAACTGGGATAATTATATAGGGATAATTATATAGGGATAATTATACAGGGATAATTATAGGGATAATTATAGGGATAATTATATAGGGATAATTATATGGGGATAATTATATAGGGATTTATTGATGATAAATCCTGTACTGCACATGTATCCATCAAATTATCATCCAACGGGAAAGTATGCAAAGAAAATATTCGGTGTTTACTTAGGGATCCGAGCTTTTCGCGCGGAAGTCCTGTCTTCCTTGCAATCCACGCAGCTGACGTTGTGAAACTACACCACACATAGACGCTACAGGGCCCATAAGAATCATTTTAACCATAGCAGATAAGCGTGTTCGAAAAAAAAATTATTATTATTGTTACTATTATTATTATTATTATTATTATTATTATTATTATTATTATTATTATTATTATTATTATTATTATTATTATTATTATTATTATTATTATCATCATCATCATTAATAATATTATTATTTTCATAAGTAGTAGTAGCATTTTTCTTTTCTTTTATGTTCTTTGTTGTTTTTTGTTGGCTGACGCTAAGACAAGGCCACGATTCTGTTGAGACCCAAAGGCGGACCGTCTCAGAAGATTTTGAAACCAGAGCAAGTGAAGGGTTGAACAAGCACGTGAACGTGGTGACACGTCATTCGATACAATTTTCAACTGTAGAGTTGAGTACTCTCAATCGCATGTAAGGGCTATCGGAACCATGCCATCAGCGCCAAGGCGAGATTTCCTCTCTACAGATCATAAAGTCGCACAAATCCCACAACCTTATAGGTATGGGTTTTCGCCCGTTGTCTGATACATTTACTTCTCGGGTTGCCCCTGCATGCAGTGAAGAATCCCAGACAGAACCCGCTTGTCTTATCTTAGCGCCAGACAACAGAAACAACAAAGAAAATAAAAAAAGAAAAATACTACTACTAATGAAAATATTAATAATAATAATAATAATGTATCTCCTGCCAATTGCTGAGCCAAAAGGCCATGTGCATCCAGTCCTCCATTCCATAAGGAAAGTCTCCACACCAATCGGTGGAATAAAGGAAGTGACGGCATAGAACATTACTCTAGGAGCTTTATACCAATCAGCCTATTGAAATGGACCAATTGCCTATGTACTCCCTAATAATAATAATAATAATAATAATAATAATAATAATAATAATAGTGCTTCTCTGTCAATGGCTGATGCATTTCTGCACATGCGCCTCCATCGTCTCACCCGTGAGGGGAGTACGAAGAATTGACGATAAGCTCTAATGACACCCCCGCAAGGGCAGTTCCAACACTTCTAGACGGGCCGGTATGTTCAATGAAAATACTGGTCCAGAAATAGACCGGTATGTTCAATGAAAATACTGGTGGCACCGACGGGAATCGAACTGGCGACAGGGCCCAGATGGTAGAACTTGACCACTGGGCTATCACGGTGTCCATAATAATAATAATAATAATAATAATAATAATAATAATAATAATAATAATAATAATAATAATAATAATAATAATAAATACTAACATTAAAGGAAAGACAGAAATATATAACCATGAATGTGTACGGACACCTTGCATTCCAGTACGCACCGCGACGGCATTCGTTGACACAAACATCAAAGACAGTCCATTGGACAGCAGCCACCTCAACTCACCTTAAGACCGTGCTCCAGTGCGGCGGCGTCTTCATCTATAAAAACATAGGGGTTTGCAAGAGAGAGAGAGAGAGAGAGAGAGAGAGAGAGAGAGAAAGAGAGAGAGAGAGAGAGAGTACTTCCGGGATAATTGTAGGGGAAATTATGGGGATAATTATGGAGAGAGTTGAGAGAGAGAGAGAGAAATTTACTACCTCATCGTCCGTGTCCAACGGGTTACGATTGGAAGCGCAGATGTTCCCAATTATATAGATGCTCCAAAGCGCCCAGAGGGAGGCGAGGGTGGACATCTTGCATACGAAACAGCATCTCAACCTAAACAACGGGTTAAGGGATTTATATATATGCATATTATATATATATAGAGAGAGAGACAGAGAGAGAGAGAAAGAGAAAAGAGAGAGAGAGAGACAGAGAGAGTGACAGAGAGAGACAGAGAGAGAGACCTGAACGCCCAAAGTATACTCGGGGTCAAAGGTGCAGATAGCTCGGTCCCAAAAAATTTTGGTAGCAGCCATGGCCAGTATAATTGCGGCCAGCATTACGCTCTCGGTCGCTTACTGTGAAATAAAAAAAAAAAAAAAAAAAAAAAAAAAACTTTAGATCCACAGGACCTTACAATCAAGTTGAAACTATAAATGTCTTTTACTCAGGACTACGTGTGGTCATCGAACAATACACAGACGAAGGAAAAACAGACATATCATTACGACCTTCAAAGCTGTCACGGACACTGGCTGCATCATTAGTGTGGCAAGTGTCCGTTATAGCTTTGCAGGTCGTGTTCGTGATATAACTATTTGTCATTTCACCACTTGCCCGACATTGTCACTCACTCAAACAGCATAGCATGTAACATTTGCTTTGTGTTCTCATTTCCGAGAGTTTTTCTCCTTTTTTTGTAAGTATTTTTCTCGAGGGCGTGTGCAACGGAAGTCTATTGGTGGTTGTGTGTCGCAACACACCCACCCTTTAACAGACAAAAACTCATGGAAAAATTGAGAACACTAAGAAAGTTTTACATGCAATATGGTGTTTGAGTGTCAATAGTTATGTGACAATTATTTTTGGAACCTTATCGGAGGGCACCACCACGCAGATGAGGACACTACTCTGCTTTTTGCTTTGAGAGGTCAAGTGGTTGTTTTGGAAACCTAGACCTGATGGACGACCGTTTTAGTCACCGTTATGCAAAAAGCCAGTTTGCAATGCTCAGGCTAAATTTTGAAAAGTTCTGCCGCGACCTGCCAAAGTTTTAATCAGGCAACAATTTGTCTCTGAATTTTGGTAACGATTCGGTCATTTGAAGGTTTAACTGTAACATTTCACTGACTAGGCAGGGTCCAACTCTCATGATCCAGCAACTCTCAAGCTTTGTTCGATGCTATGGCGCCAGGCAAGGAGAGTTTCACAGCAAAATGTTTCTGCATTCGCATTGTAGCTAGCAGAAGCTTTGACCACACGGAAGTGATGTGACTCATAAGGAGCTTCACACAAATAAATTAGAAAAAGAAAAACTCCCACTTGCGCAGCTTGCAGCGAGGAAAGCATGCATGTTTACAACGAGCACGTATAATGGTCTTAACCCTTCTATTGCCTTGAATAAGTTCTACGAAGCATTGCATCACCCGGCTGATCTCTAGACGCTTTTGTCTGCTTTGTTTGCAACATATTTTAAAATGAATTTATGTACTGGAATCGACAGGAATGCAAAAAATTCGTTAACGAATCTCTGGACGCTTTTGTCTGTGAATGAATGCTGCTTTGTTTACAACATATTTTAAAATGCATTTATGTACTGGAATCGACAGGAATGCAAAAGATTCGTTAACGAATCTCTAGACGCGTTTGTCTGTGAATGAATGCCGGACCAGGTTATGATGGCTGCAGCAAAGGTATTTGGGACTACGTTATGGTTCTAGTCTCTTCTCTCTCTTTCTCTGAGAAATTCTCTCTCTCTCTCTCTCTCACACACACACACGCACGCAAACACTCGCTCGATCTCTCTCTCTCTCTCCTCTCCTCTCCTCTCCTCTCTCTCTCTCTCTTTCTCTCTCTCTCTCTCTCTCTCTCTCTCTCTCTCTTTATCCATCTATCTCTCTCTCGACACTGTCATAGTACTATAGCTAGTAGTACTACTAGTACTAGTTGTACATGTTTAATTTTATGGTGTTTTTTCTCGGTTACTGGGTCTGCTTTTTTTACGTAACGTTTTTATATATACCTGTACACCCGGCCGCGACAAATTTCAGTGGAGAGATCTAACACTCAACTGGAGAAAGATAGGATTATGAGCAATAATGCTATAGACAAATATCTGGATTAGTATTATTTATTCCGGATCTGCTGAAAATTTTGGGAAAGTCCTGGAAACTATCTTGGGGGGGGGGGGGTTCCGGGGATAATTCGGGGGATAATTCAGGGGATATTTATCCCTGGAAAATATCCCCGGAATTGTGGGGAAAATTAAAGGATGCTTCAGATAACACAATTTAGCGACCGGATAATACATATAAGCATGCATGCATACATACATACATACATACATGCATGCATATGTCATACATACATACATATGTCATACATACATCATGCATACATACATACATACATACATACATGCATACATGCATACATATGTACATAGATACATACATACATAACATACAACTAAACATTCGACAATCTTGGGGGTATCCCTTTTTCCGAAATTTTCCATGAAGTATATGGACTTTTTTGAAAACGTGTGGAAATGAAAGGAAATCAATTCACTGATTGCAGAACATATAAAAATAATATTAAAACATGTTTTTATTAATTGTAATACACTTTAACTTCATCTTCAGAGGTGGGCAGGAACCGGTCCGACACGGTAATCTTTCTCCTTTTTCATAGTCCCGGCTACTATGAATCTATGATGATAACAATGCCCAACATGCAGAATTTGCTTTTAATTTTGTTTATCTTTGTTTACATTAAGCATTTTACTTTATTATGATAATAAAGATTGCTTTTACCTACAATAAATTCCCCCCCGGGGGGGGGGGGAGGGGGGGAGGGGGGAACGGGGGAGGAAGAGAAGTGCGATGTCGCCACGCAAAATACATAGATTCTACAACAAAATTTCTTTAATTACTAAAAAATATAATAAATCTAACTCCGTAATATCACACTAACTAAATTAGAAGTTTGTTTAACTCTTGCACGCGACAAACGTTCTTAATCCCGCTTTCGACCATAACAAACCTGCCAGTGCAAAAAATTACGATTAATACTACACTACTACAAAGAGAAAAAACACAAAACAAATTCAACATCTTTCAAATGAAGGAGAAAAGTGAAAGCTATGCAAACTACCTGGTGCGTGCATTTGAAGTTAGCGCCGAGTCAGCGCAAGCGATGCTAAAACAAACTCCCATGCGTTAGGTGAGCTGGGAGCGGTGAGACCGGTGCCGCGTTGGGGGGTGGAAGGTGAGTTACCAGCAGACAGAGCGCCAGCTGCCATCCGCGCGATGAGATCCTCCAGCAAGCTTTCTCTCTCGCTCTTACTATTTTTGTTGTTGTTGTTGTTGCTGTTGTTGTTGCTGTTGTTGTTGTTGTTGTTATCATTATCATCATAGTTTTTCTTGTTCTTGTTATTCTTCTTCTTCTTCACTCTCTCGTTCTCTTCTTCTGAGCTTTCCTCCTCCTCCTCCTCCTCCTCCTTCTCCTTCTTCGAATTCTTCCTCTTTCTTCTCTCCTCTTCCCGTTGTCGCTTCTCTTGCGCCTCTTTTTCCTTCCGATCTTGCGCTTCTTTTTTCTTCCTTTCCTCCTCTCAACTTTCTTTCTTCTGCTAGCATTTCCTTAATGGATGCGGCTTGTTCTGACATTGCCTTGTTCACAAGATCCTGAACGACTTCTTTCGACACGCCGGCGGACGAACTACCCTGAATGCAATACCGGTCGCCGTTGTTTTGAAAGAAGTCGTTCATTTCTTGCGAACAAGGCAGTGGCAGAACAAACCAACAGCAACGACAACAACAACAACAAAGAATAATAATAATAATAATAATAATAATAATAATAATAATAATAATAATAATAGTGTATCTCCTGCCAATTGCTGAGCCAAAAGGTCATGTGCATCCAGTCCTCCATTCCATAAGGAAAGTCTCCACACCAATCGGTGGAATAAAGGAAGTGACGGCATAGAACATTACTCTAGGAGCTTTATACCAATCAGCCCATGGAAAGGGACCGATGGTCTATGTACTCCCTAAATAATAATAATAATAATAATAATAATAATAATAATAATAACAATAATAATAATAATAATAATAATAATAGTGCTTCTCTGTCAATGGCTGATGCATTTCTGCACATGCGCCTCCATCGTCTCACCCGTGAGGGGAGTACGAAGAATTGACGATAAGCTCTAATGACACCCCCGCAAGGGAAGTTCCAACACTTCCAGACGGACCGGTATGTTCAATGAAAATACTGGTCCAGAAATAGACCGGTATGTTCAATGAAAATACTGGTGGCAACGACGGGAATCGAACTGGCGACAGGGCCCAGATGGTAGAACTTGACCACTGGGCTATCACGGTGTCCAGAATAATAATAATAATAATAATAATAATAATAATAATAATAATAATAATAATAATAATAATAATAATAATAATAATAATAATAATAATAATAATAATAATAATAATAATAATAATAATAATAATAATAATAATAATAATAATAATAATAAAGTTTGAAAAAAAATATATCAGCGCTTCCCGTTAGAGAGATTATACTCGGAAAAAAAAAGACAGGGAAAGGCTCACTGATAGAATGCCACACACACTAGCTAGCCATACTAAAGCTAGTAGCTATACTCCCCTCTCTAAACTATATGCTGCGGCGCCCAAAGAGACCTTTTGCCCCCCCCCCCGGCCCCCCCCCCTCACAAAAAAAAAGAAAAAGAAGAAGAAGGAGTAGGAAAGATTATACCTCCAACGACATATCCACTTCATCAGCGTCGACCGCGGGCTTTTTGGACTTCGGCTTGCCTAGTCACGTCAGAAATTAGAAACACTGAAAAAAAAGCACAAAAAAAAAAGATGAAATTTGCTAGTACCTGGCTTTTTCTTGCTGGACCCCTTAGGCATAGGAGGCTCTGGGGTCTCTTCTTCTTCAGGGACGTCTGGAACGTCTGGAACATCGTCGACGTCGATGGATTTTGCACAAAGAACCAAACAATATTACATACAT
>WBZZ01005308.1:45000-114625 GCA_019918135.1 Paulinella micropora
GCCGGAACAGGTATCGGCAGCGAGCGAGGCACTCCCCGCTGGACGCCCTGTCCTCGTGCGTTCGATCTGACCAGCGCACAGAATGCGAGACCAAAGGCATCCGAGAGGTGTTCGTTTTCCCTGAGGCATTTAGTCTCGCCAGTGACGTTGAACGATTCTATTAAATTCTGTGCCAGCACCCTGGACTGTAACTTGAATTTGCCCTTGATCCGTCCGGACATGGCCGGTGTCAACGAGAAGAAGCACGAGAACTTGAAACTAGAGGCATAATAGAGCAGCTCCTTGGCACCGAGGCCGAGCATAGTTGCACCGGCCGCCGCTTGGATAAACAGATTTGACGGGTTTGTGTTTGCTCTCCCAAAATTTTGGTCCTCGACAACGCAGACGTCAGCGTTGTGCACTTCCTCAATTGCGTTCAGGCATGCAAACAGGGACTTGGTCTTGAAGCTGTCGATGTCGTCCTGTCTGGCAATGTCTAAAACGCTGGCATACGTGACGGTGATAGCGTTGGTGCTGTTGTCCTTTGTGAGCACAACCACGCCAAGATTTCTCAGTCCCGTGTCGATTGACACCACCTTTTTCATTTTCGCTTATCTTCCTTTGTTTTAATACAAGGCGAACTTTCTTTTTTTTGTTCACACGTCCTCATACCAAGACAAGCTGACGTACACGTCGGCACTGCCTGTAGTGGTCGAGGCGGCCAGACACAACACTTCTCCGGGCCCAACGTTGATGTCCAGCTTGCTCAAGTCTAGCAAAGTGGGGGCTGACCCGGTCGAGGACACGACGCACGCCGCGGCCGCATTGCCACCACTGACGTTCACCAAGCTCGTGCTGTACTCAGTGTTAGAAGCGGCCGAGTCGTGGTTCGCGTAGGTCGGCGCGCTGCCAAACGTGGCCTGGGTCAGCACGCGCAGGGTCACTGGTTTCGTACCGCTTACGACGGCGACCGTCAGCAGCAGCGGGTACAGCACGTCGTTATTGGCCAGGGCCCCAATCAATGTCTTGTTGCGGATGGTCAGCACGTTCTGTTCGGTGGCGCCGATGGTCTGCATGGTGGGACGAGCAAAGGTCAGGCCAAGCTGTCGTACAAAGCCCTCGACAAAGACACCGACCGAGGCGCTGCGCAGCTGGGCGCTCGCGCCAATCGTCTGCAGACGGAAAGGCAGCGAAGCGTTCGACAGCGACGGCAGGGTGTTGGCGCCCGCGTAGCGTATGCGGTGCACAGGCACGAGGGCGCCGTCCAGCTGCCGCTCGGTCGAGAAGACGATGGTGCCAAAGCCCAAGTATTGGAATTTGACTTCGAAGATATTGCCCTTTGACCAGTCCTTGCGATCCAAGCTGTCACTGCCGAGACAGGTATCCAGGTTCCAGTTCTTTTGGTCGATGTACGTGTCCACGCCCGCGTTGCGGTGCAGGATGCGCAGCCGGTTGGACTGTGTCTGGTCCTGCACAAAGAAGAACCCGTTGGAGTCGTCGCCGATGCCCGCCAGCGCCGAGTTGGCTGCATTCGCCGCCGCGGGAAAGATGGCAGTGAAGCGGCAGACCAGCCCTTGCCCCGCGCGGTACTTGCAGCGCCTGAGGCTCTGGGCCTGGGCCGTGCCGCTCAGCGACACCAGGCCGTTGGCGCAGGCCACCGAGCCAGAGGTAGCGAACTTGCGCGGGTTGAGCGAGCCGGCGTAAGGGAAAGCCTCCTGCAAGAGCGGCGTAGGGTACGCGACCTTGTGCTCTCCAAAGGCAGTGGTCATGGAGGGCAACGGCTTGGTCTCGATGGTGTCCTCCAGCCGCAGCCGTTTCGTGCCACCGAGCGTCAGTGACATTTTTTTATTCTGTTAGTAGTTAGTGACCGGGAAAATAAGTTTTTTTGTACAAACAATGAGCTCCCTACGCAACATTAGCAAAATGAACCTGCTGGCCAGGAGCAAGGACCGGGACAGCATGTCTACGAAGCACATTGCCAAGACTCTGCAAGCCATTCTCAAAAATTCGAGTACAGCTTTTCGCTCAGGCCCAAGTTCTGCAGCAGGCCGTCGGCCACGAACTCAACGTACCGTTCCATCAGCGTGGCGTTCAGTCCCAGCAAGGCCACCGGCAGCGACTCGCTGATGAACCTCCGCTCGACTTCGACGCAGCCCGCCACGATCTGGAAAATGCGCGACATCTGCAGCTTGTTCGACACGTGGTGCTTGTACAAGTGGCACGCGAACAGGCCGTGCTGCGTCTCGTCCCGCGCAATAAACTCGTTGCTGGTGCACAGGCCCTGCAGCAGGCCCGGGTGCTTTTGTTTCAGCCAAAAGATGGAGGCGAAAGAAGAGGCGAACTGGACAAGTTCCACACAAGCGAACGCCACCAGCCGCTCGGCAAACGAAGACCGGGCCGGGCTGAGCCACTGCAGCGCCCACTTAGCTTTTTGTGCGACGGTCGGGACCTGCGTGATCGCATTGAACAACTTGTCCTTCTCTTGCTGGTCGCTGATGATCGTGTCGATCAACAGGCTGTAGGTCCGCGAGTGTTCGGCCTCATTAAAGATCTGGTAAGAATAAAAAAGTCTCGCTTCAGAATATTGTACTTCGGCCAAAAAATTAGCAGCCAGGTTCTCTTGAATGATGCCGTCCGAGCTAGCAAAAAAACCTAGCACCATCTTAATAAAATGCTGCTCGTCCGCACTCAGTTTCTTGAAATCGGCCTGTTCCCGGCTCAGATCAAGCTCGTCTGCAGTCCAGAACGAGCGCAGGGAAGCTTCATAGAATGAATACAGGTCCGGACGCCTGATGGGAAAGAGACAAAACCGCGATGCTTCCGGCACGAGCAGTTTTTCTTCGGTGTCCATAGTTCGTTCAACTGCCGGTTGTCTAGTTTCAACAAGGCCATTCACTCTCCTTTTAATAGTAAAGGGGAAAGAGGATATATTTTTTTTCTTATAGCGCAAAACAAAAACAAAGAACATGTTGCAAAGACGTAAGACCGAACAATGGCTAATGCCCTCGTCGCCAGAGTCCATCACCGTAACCTCGCACGAGCTTGCACTCGAGCTCAAGCGCACATACAGCGATTTCAGCTGGCAGTCAGTGCCAGCGTTAATTGTTCACGGGGTCAAGTACCTTGCTCTCTACACTAACCACACCGGCGAGGAGAAGAAGCAGATCCTCGTTGCCGTGCTCGTGGACTTGTGTCCTGACGATAACGTGGACAAGCTCATCCCGCCAGTGGTTGATGTTATCTGGGAGCTCGTGAAGGCCGCCCTCGCTACCAACTGCTGCGAGCTGTGTCCCAAGATCTGCACGGTCATGTAGGCATCGGGATCAAGTGCCTGCCCAGCGTCACGGGCGTGCTGTGGTGGATCCTAACAGGGTCACCGCTCGTGACCATCTGCGCACGCGCGTTGGTCAGCTTCTCGCGGTCCAGGCGGTGCGCCCACAGCACCGGGCAGGTATGACCTGCTCGTTCGAGCGCACTTTCTCCAGGGCCATGGTAATCTTGACCAGCAGCACGTCCGCCGCTAACCTAAAGCGCCTCTTCTTGGCCATTTCGATTGACAGTTCGTTCTTGACCATCTCGAACAGGATCTTGCAGGAGAAGTGGCGCTCCGCTTTTTGGCCAAAGTTGAAAACGCTGTTGATGCCGAAGATGATGGCCAGCAGGATCAGGCAGGTCACACTGACCCAGTCGTAGCCGGCCCGGCCCGCTCCGCACGCCTTGAAGCCGAAATTACCGACGATAACGGAGCAGATCGCCGGCACGATAGTAGCCAGCAGCCCGAAGATCAGGAACTTGTTGTAGTAAAAATAGCCGGCCGAGTTGTTGAGGCGCGCGTGCAGCGCGCATTCGTCCACCACGCTGGCAAAATAAGACTCGTGGCGCGAGGACCACTTTTCTTCCTCTCGCTTTACGTCCGAGTCATCCGAGTCATGCGAGTCCTCCCGCGGTATCACGACTTTCTCGTCCATCTGTTAAAAGAAAGTTTGCGACAAGATTTAAATTTTCGTCTTCTTCTTCTTTCGCCTGGCCGCTTTTGGCTTGAAGGCCGGCACACCGGGGCTGTTCTTCTTCTTCTTGGTCAGGGCCAGCAGGTAGCGCGTGTACTCGACTGGGTCGTGGTGGTGCTGCTCGACTGGGTCCGGCGGCGGTGCTGCTGCCGCTGCCGCTGGTGCTGGTGCTCTCCTGCGCGGGCCGAGATTGGGTCGTCCGTAAGCCGCTCTGGCACTAGCTACACGACGTTTGATATCGGATCGGGGGGCACGACCGGACATATCGCTTTTTACCTCGCTTTCTCTATATCTTCGCTTCTCATGAAGATTAAAAAAAATTTCACGCCTTGCTCAGCAGCATTTCCCAGTCTGCTCCGTTGAGGTCGACCTTGTCGCGCGTGTCCGGCGACACGACCTGGATGTTGAGATACTTGACCGGGCTAGGAAAGTAGACGTACTGGTCGTGCCTGTCCTGGGCGCTAGACTGGTAGCCACCGCTCGAGGCCAAGAACGGAATGATCAGGCTGGCCGAGTGATCCTTGGTGCCGCGCGTGACGCTGCTGCCGTTCCACACTTCGTAGAAGCCGCCGACCGAGTAGGCCAAACTTGAGCACTCCTTGATCCGGATGCCAAGGCTAGTCGGCAGGCCCAGCGCCACCACGCTGGGCAAGACCCTGGTCTGCCCCGGAGTTAGCGGAGACACCGCGTCCTGTGCCGAAGTCTCGAAGCCGAGCACCGCGTGCGCGCTGTCCGTATTGGATTGCCTGCAGTAGATCGTGAACTCGGCGCCGGCGCTTAACGTAAACTGCAGCTTGAGGTGGGTATCGAGGTACGTGATGCCGATCGTCTGCCCGGGCTGCACGTACCCTTCGTTGATCAGCAAACTCTGCAGCGCGTCCGCCAGGGTCTCACCAGTGTAATTCTGCGATGGGATCGTAATGGTCACGTCGCCCGTGGCCGTGCTGGTTAGGTACAACTTGTTGTTTTTCGAATTCACGTTGTATAGCGCGTTGGGCACCGTGGCCCAAATGAGCTTGTACCGGCCCTCGATAGCCTCCGACAAGGGCAGCCGGAACTCGGCGCTGTCGCCCACTCCCTGTACCCTGCCAGAGTCAGAAAGTGATCCTACACGTTGACAAACGAGCAAAATGAGTTGAATTCCAAAGACATAACTACCAGTCAGCGCCTTCAAACTTAAAATTTTTCTCGGGCCGGTCTGAAATTTGAACGTGTGGAAAAGGGTCGTGTTATTATCAAACTTTTGTGCAGAGAATTTATTAAGAGCATGACATTTCGAGAAGATGTAACAGCATTCCCGCTCTTTCCCCAGCTCAGAATGAGCGGGAATGCTATTCTTTTTTTCTGTACACAACAATCTGTGGAAAAAACTCTGCACAAAAGTTTGTGAAAAGCGACCGGCATGATTTTGCATTTCCTTCCTACGTACTCTCAACTCATGTCATTCCTTGCATGTTTCTGCTGTAACGTGTTTGTTGAAGCTATAAATATCATTTCCTAACATTTCACGACCCAGCTTAATCTATTTTTCATAAACCAGCAATTCGATGAAACTCGTTTTTGGATTGCTGTTTTGCAAACTTTTGTGCAGAGATTTTATTGAGAACATGACATTTCGAGAAGATGTAACAGCATTCCCTCTCTTTTCCCAGCTCAGAATGAGCGGGAATGCTATTCTTTTTTTCTGTACACAACAATCTGTGGAAAAAACTCTGCACAAAAAAGTTTGTGAAAACCGACCGGCATGATTTTGCATTTCCTTCCTACGTACTCTCAACTCATGTCATCCCCTGCATGTTTCTGCTATAACGTGTTTGTTGAAGCTATAAATGTCATTTCCTAACATTGCACGACCCAGCTTAATCTATTTTTCACAAACCAGCAATTCGATGAAACTCGTTTTCGGACTGCTGTTTTGCAAACTTTTGTGCAGAGATTTTATTAAGAGCATGACATTTCGAGAAGATGTAACAGCATTTCCGCTCTTTTCCCAGCTCAGAATGAGCGGGAATGCTGTTCTTTTCTTCTGTACACAACAATCTATGGAAAAAACTCTGCACAAAAGTTTGTGAAAACCGACCGGCATGATTTTGCATTTCCTTCCTACGTACTCTCAACTCATGTCATCCCTTGCATGTTTCTGCTGCAACGTGTTTGTTGAAGCTATACATGTCTTTTCCTAACATTGCACGACCCAGCTTAATCTATTTTTCACAAACCAGCAATTCGATGAAACTCGTTTTTGGATTGCTGTTCTGCAAACTTTTGTGCAAAGATTTTATTGAGAGCATGACATTTCGAGAAGATGTAACAGCATTCCCGCTCTTTTCCCAGCTCAGAATGAGCGGGAATGCTATTCTTTTCTTCTGTACACAACAATCTGTGGAAAAAGCTCTGCACAAAAGTTTGTGAAACTGACCGGCATGATTTTGCATTTCCTCTTCAATTTATTATTATTATTATTATTATTATTATTATTATTATTATTATTATTATTATTATTATTATTATTATTATTATTATTATTATTATTATTATTATTGTTATTATTGGACACCGTGATAGCCCAGTGGTCAAGTTCTACCATCTGGGCCCTGTCGCCAGTTCGATTCCCGTCGGTGCCACCAGTATTTTCATTGGACATACCGATCCATCTGGACCAGTATTTTCATTGAACATACCGGCCCGTCTGGAAGTGTTGGAATTGCCCTTGCGGGGGTGTCATTAGAGCTTATCGTCAATTCTTCGTACTCCCCTCACGGGTGAGACGATGGAGGCGCATGTGCAGAAATGCATCAGCCATTGACAGAGAAGCACTATTGTTGTTATTATTATTATTATTATTATTATTGTTATTATTATTATTATTATTATTATTATTATTATTATTATTATTATTATTATTATTATTATTATTGCTTGGAGCTGCCTTGCGGGGGTGTCAGTAGAGCCTATCGTCAAATCTTCGTACTCCCCTCACGGGTGAGACGATGGAGGCACATGTGCAGAAATGCATTCGCCATTGACTGAGAAGCACTATTATTATTATTATTATTATTGTTATTATTGTTATTATTATTATTATTATTATTATTATTATTATTATTATTATTATTATTATTATTATATAGCATAGTTTAAAGAGGGGAGTATAGATACTAGCTTTAGTATGACTAGCTAGTGTGTGTGGCCTTCTATCAGTGAGCCTTTCTCTGTCCTTTTTTTTTTGAGTGATTCCCTCTAACGGGAAGCGCTGCCATTTTTTTCATGTGTATTTCAAACTTTAGGTATGCCATGCTGAGGGCTAGCAAGGCGCCGATATATGTGGCACACCGTGGTGGTGGCTACGGAGTCTTTGCTGATAAATACCTTCCTCCTTCTTTTCAGCTTGGGCTCCTCGAACCAGGAGGAAAGTCTTTGCGTGCTGCAGATCATGCTGCATTTTCTGATCATTTCACTATGAAAATTGGGAGTTCCCTGCAAACAGGGATGCATCCAATTAAATTCATTAACGAATCGAGCAGGAATGCAATGCATCTCATCAACTCTTCATCGCAAGGGTTCAACAAGCTCGACGAGGACACTTGCCGACCGAACGTGAAGGTAAATTATGTTAGTTGTTACATACATCCATGCAATGTAAGTTTTTGTTACGTGTGTTGTATTTTTTCTATAAATATTGTTGTAAATAATGTCAGGTCAGCAAGGGTACTCCTATTGTGACTGTCACCACCGCAATATCGAAAGATCAAGAGATTTTGCTCAGCTATGCGCCTAATCCAGACCTAGAGATAGCTACGCTGCCAAGCGATGCACATCCGGTCTGGTTGAAAGAGGCTGCCAAGGAAGGAGCTAAAATCCCAGTTTTCCTGTTCGAGACTGACATTGGTCATGTATGTTTCATCGTTCCTGAGAAAGAACATCCGCTTCCACTTAAGTCAATTTTCTTGCTTCATGAAGCAAAGGTTGAACTTTTAGCGTCGGTCAGCAGTATTAGTTCTGATGGAAAGCAACCGCTCTCCAGGTCATCATCTATTCCGCCGGAAAAAAAGAGGAAGCTTCTCGACAGCGTGTCCTCAATTTCAGATAGTCGCCGCACGCTTCTGCCCAGGGAAAGCTCGGACATTACAGTCATCACAGAAAAATCAAGCTTGAGTGATGCACAGGTAAAAAATAAATAAATGAAAATTATTACTGAGAAGATTCTTTTTTACAGGCCGGTGTTCCTGACGTTGATGCTAACCTCGACAGCTGGAAACAGTCAGACAGTTCTACTGTCACTACAGGATATGATGTTAGTAGCTGCAGCAGCTCTAGACTATATCTTCCTACTGGCTCCATGGTAATTTTTTTTTCTCTACCTGTCTATGTTCATGCTGGTTGATGTTCATAAGCGATCTTGTTTGCGTAGAACGTCGACGAATAGTGTTCAGATACGGATTCAAACGGTGATGCTGCATCTATAAACCCTGGATTGCTTCCTCCTCTGGTCGGCGTGGACGATGCGGAATTATCCAACGAGCTTCGATTGAACTTCGACGAGCTTATGGAATCGAATGAGCTGTTGTATAACATTATGAGATTATCACCAATTCCTTACAGCAGACCACGTAAGAATCCAACGCGCCCCTACACGATGAAAAGTCGCACGAAAGGTGCAGTGAAGCTTCAGAGACCGTCTGCGCTCCAAAAACTGTTGGGGATTACCTTCGCCGACTTGGACAGGGAAGTTAAGTCTGTCTGCTGCAAAAAGTGGAAGTGTTATTCATTTATCGACACGCGTGATGTGCTTTACACGAGAGCGAAGAATGCGTCATCGTCTCTCAGTGAGCTTTATTCTTGGGCAGCTTCGCAGCTTGAATCGTTTCAAACAAAAACTGGATCGTTTCAGTATATGTATTTAACGGAGGCTGTGTGCAAAGTAGCCTGGCAGCGTATCTACGGGATCGGTGATAAAGTTTTGTCAAGAGCACACAAACCTCTTGCAAATAACACGAAGGTTTTGACAAAAAGCTACTCAACCGTTCCTGAAACAGAAGATGTGGTAGCAGTATTACTCTGCGAGAAGTTCATGGAGAGTTACCCGGCGATATGCAGCGACGGAATATGGAGGATGCAAGAAATGGCTCAGGACGCAGGAGTCCAAAACTATGTTCGCGAGAATTGGAAAGATATGTGCCTTCGGTTTGGTTGTTCGAAACGAGTTGATCCAAATAATCCTCCGACAGACAATACGATCAACAAAGTTTGCGCATGGATTTTCCGCACGTCAAGTTTGTCAGAGGTATTATGCATATTTTCGTTATCATTACTTATTACAGGTTTGTTTTGCAAAAGGAGATTTCTCAAAATGCAAGATCTGCACAGAGCTTGCTGCTGATCATTCTAACAGGTCACGCTGCGACTACCAGCCTACTTCATCGACCGAGCGTACCACCTGCCGCCACCTCCCGCACGGCCCAGGTTACCTTCCCGGCTGGTGCTGCGGGGCTGATACGGTCAAAAAGGGCAGTACTCCAGAGCTTTCCGGTACAGGTTGGTCCCTTTTCGGCCATATCACGAGGCCAAGAAGTGTCGAACCCTCGTGCCTGGTGGCGGCCGGGGGGGGGGGGGGGGGGGAAGGAGAGAGAGAGAAGGGAAGGTTGGGTCCGGGCGCTAACTGTCTTTCGTTGGCTACACAACAACAAAAATTTATAAAAAAAGACTTGGTTCAGATCAACCAAGAAAAAAAAACAGGGAGGTTTTTTTATTAGTAGTTTGGTGGTGACAAAAGAAATCCGATTATTTATGAACCCACAGGTTTACAGGCACGTGTTAGTGCTTGTTCCAGCGGGCCTGTGTAGACTGAATCAAGTGGCAGTGCCAACAAGGCATTGTAGATGTCCTCGGCCAAGTCAAACTGAGATCTGTGATCAGTAGGCAAGGTTAATTCCGGCAACAGGTAGAACAGCTCGGGCAAGACGGGCGCTACGGCCGCTCGAGAACCGGAGCTGTGGTACACGCCGTTCAGGAAGCCGCCGGCAGGATCTTTGGCGTCTTGGGTTTGGAACGCCTGGCCAAAGCCACTCAAGCCAGCCAGAGCTAGCAGCACGTCTTTTTTGTCCATCTCGTTGGTGCCGGCCGCCACTAGAAAGTTGCAAACAGTGCCGTACGTAGGGTGCCCGAGGCCGGGAAATGTTTGTACCAGCAACGGCAGGACGGGCAACACGTGGATGTAGGTCGCACCGTCGGTGACAACTTTCTGCAGGAAGCCGCCGGCCAACGTGTCTTGCGTTTGGAAGGCCTCGCTAAAGCCACGCAATTTAGCCAGGGCTAGTAGCATGCCCGTCTTGTTCGTGGCGTTTGTGCCGGGCGCCACTAGAAATTTGCAAACACCGCCGTACGTAGGGTGCCCGAGGCCGGGAAATGTTTGTACCAGCAACGGCAGGACGGGCAACACGTGGATGTAGGTCGCACCGTCGGTGACAACCTTCTGCAGGAAGCCGCCGGCCAACGTGTCTTGTGTTTGGAAGGCCTCGCTAAAGCCACGCAATTCGGCCAGCGCTAGTAGCATGTCTCTTTTGTGCGTTTCGTGGATGCCGGGCGCCGCTAGAAATCTACAAACAGTGCCGTACTGGGGGTGCCCGAGGCCGGGGAATGTTCGTACTAGCAACGGCAGAACGGGCGAAACCGCGTCGCACACGAGGCCTCCGGTGCAGATCCTCTGCAGGAAGCCTCTGGCACGGGCGTCCTGTGTTTGGAAGGCCTCGCTAAAGCCACGCAATTTAGCCAGCGCTAGTAGCATGTCTTCTTTTTCCGCCCGCTTGGCGTCGGGCGCCACTAGCCACTCGCAAACACTGTCGTACGCAGGGGGCCTGAGGGTTGGGAAGGTTTGCAGCAGCCACGGCAGCCACGGCAAAACAATGCTGTATTGCACGCCCTCGCTGATGATTCTCTGGAGAAACCCTCCCCTGACATCTGTCTGATCTTCCTGCCGGAAGATTGTACGAAAGCTGGGCATTGCTGCCAGGCCCCTCAGCGTCGTTTGTTTGCGGGCCTGTGATCTTCGAGAACCCAATTCTTCTTCGCATAAAAATCGATAAATGTCATCAAAGGCGTTGTCGTGTCTTAGCGCCGGATGGTCCAAGAGATGCTTGGCTATTTCCAACCTGGTCTGTGTGCGGACAGCTTCGTTGGGCGACAAAGCAATCAGCAGAACGGAAACGTCGTCAGCGTACTGATTAGGGTCCGCGCCGTCTCGTAGCGCGCTCGCCAGGGCAGCCTCCTGGCCACGATTGGCCAAGTGCCAAAGTACCGTCGCCCAGATGTGGTCCCAGTAATAAATTTCTTTGGTCCGCCAGTCAATTTTCCACCCTTTTTGTAGTGCGCCGAGTATCCGGCTCTTGCTTTCGACCATGGCCGGAAAGACAAGTTGGTTGGCCAGAACAGCACTCACGAATTTGCGCTTGGCCTCGTACCTGGCCTCCAGGATCGGAACGTGAGCTATAGGTCTGGTAGAGCCAAAGATCGTCGCTAGCCGCCACAGACACCTACTGCCTTGGGTGTCATCTTCTAAGATCGGGCCTCGGCTCTCGGCCACGATTTTTTTTAGCTCTTGTTCGAAGTCACCTGCTCCGCCCGCCACGAGTTTGGCAAAAGACTTCTCTTTTTCCTGCAGAATTTGTGTCCCAGCTTGTAGGTGCGCAGCACATCGAGTGCAGGCTTTCTTCCTAGCGGGCTCCATAGTTTTCTTTAACTCAAGTTTCAAAAAGATCTCTTTTGCAAGGCCCGCACCCCGTTTTTTTTCCTTGGTTCAAAGAGGGGGGAAAAGGGCACGCGCCCTACAGAACCGGGCGGGGAAGGCGGGGGCCTAACCTTGGATGTGAGAAACGGGGAGGGGGGGGGGGTAGTGTGGGAACGTTTTGTGTTGGCTGCTAGGTCGATTGTTTTCTTACTTTTCTTTTCAAAGGTGTGGGGCGGGAAATAGCCGAGAAGGAAAATGAGTGTTTAGCACCAGGACAAAAAGCAAAAGTTAGAACGGGCCACCGACGAACACACCGACGGGGCGGACACACTGCTTGAGCTACCATGCGACGTCTGGTCGGAAGTCCTGTCGTTGCTAGAGCTGTCAGATGTTTGGGCGTGTGCGAGCAGTTGTCGGCGTGTCCGGCAGCATTTCGAAACCAGGAGCGAGATGTGGCAAGGACTACATTTCTCCCAAGGATTTGGCGACTGGGAGCGCCGTGATCACCCCGCCCGAAAGCTCCTCAAGCGCTACGGACGGGTCTGGAGCCAGGCGGGAGTAAGGTTCCGCTACGTCGACCTGAGCGAGTTGCGCCAACTCGTGTTAATCAAGGGCATGCACTTCGAAGAAGTAGATCTTTTAGGCCTTGCGCAGAAAATCAATCGGGTCCTCGAGACGAAGCTCCCGGAAGACTTACAGAAGTTGAGCCTCCTGGGCAGCGTGCACGCCGACCATCTTACCCTGTACGACCGTTCTTTGAAGCTGGCGCACTGGCCCCAAGGCCTTGCCGGGATAGAGATCAGGTGCCCTCTGCTGCAAAGTTTTGATAGCCAACGGCTGCAACTGCCGCAGCTCCCGACGTTGCGTTCGGTGGGTTTTCAAGTAAGAAATCCAGCAGGCCTAGCCTCGTCCGAACGGCTGTTCCAACAGCTCCTGCAATTGCCGCGGGAACTGCAGGAGCTAGAGCTCGAAGGTTGCGTGCCTGGCCCCGCGCAGTTGCGGCAGCTACTTGCGCGCTTCCGCAGTCTCAGGAAGCTCGGGCTGGTGGACAAGAACGGGACTAGCTCTCTGGCCAACTCAGACTTTGCTGGGTGCGCCAGCCTGCACGTGCTAGATGTATCGGGCTTCGCTTCGATAGGCGTCGGACTTTTAACACGCTTGGACGGCTTGCGCGAGCTGTACCTCCGTGACTGTGGGTGGAATGTCGGCCTCGGCACGACCGACATTTCCCTGCCAGACAGCGCGCTACAAACTCTCTGGGTCGAGGGCCCGCGCTCTGTCATCTCCCTGAGGGACTTGCCCCCGCTGCGCCGGCTCCAGACCTTGATCCTGGACGATCTGCCGGCAGGGCAGACCATAGACCTAGAGCAGCTGGAGCTGTCAGAGCTGTCAGAGCTAAAGGAGCTCTCGGTTACCTTCAAGAGACCGATCTCCGTCACAAGCCCGGCACGTCTTTCTAATTATTATCTACTGCAACTCTTGCCCAAGCTTGAGGTCGTAACGTTTGCAAATGCCGCTTCAAAACCGGCCATGCGCATCATGAAAGCCTGGTTTGAACGCAACCTGCCCGGCGTTGAGCCCGAATTCGGCTGCGACTAAAAAAAAGCCCAGGAGGCGCGCACTTCGTTGCTGATGAAAGCAGTCTGTCGAGGAACGGTCGAGATTTTTTTTTTTTTTTTAAAGAGTCAGTCGCAGGCACTGCACGATGAAAACCACAACAAATTTGCACCCAGTCCAATAAAAAAATTCAAAAAAAAACTGTCTTTTGCAAAAAAAAAAGTGTCCAAAGGTCTGAGAGACGATGTCTTCGACTCAATCCGCGCCTTTGGTCACGCTGGCCGTGATGGTGCGAACGCGGTGGTCACTGTTTTGCACGCGCCGCCAGAAAACGGCCGGGTCACTGGGCCAGGTCGCGCCGCGCATCCGCTGCGGAATCCATATCTCGCACGAGCGCCGGCAGCGCGACAGCGACGTGTACAACAGCTTCTGCAGGTGCAAGTTCAGCGGACAGAACGGCGTCGGCGACAGCAGCACGTACACTTCGTCGAACTCGGAGCCCTGCACGCAAAAGTCCGTCAGGCAGAAGGCCAGGCTCAGCCCGCCGTCCTCGCCGTGCTGCCGGCGGCTCCAGAACTGCACCAAACGCGGCGCCACCTTGCTGTGCCAGACCGTGAACACGCGCCACGCGCCCCTGGCTAACGGCGTGGATGTTGACTCCACGTCGCGGCAGCCGCGCACCCACGCCTGGCCGCCAACCGTATCTATTGTCACGTCCTGCATGCGCACCAGGTAGCCGACGCAGCGCGGGTCGTCGCGGCTCACGTCCTCAGCACTGACGGATGGGTCCAGCTCTACGCCGTTTGGCGGGGACAGCGCCTCCAGCGCGCACTCGAGCCTGACCTTCAAGGATACCACGAAAGACCGGGTGGATGGCGGCGCGCCCGCTGCGGCGGCCAGCCGGTTGTTCACCAGCGCCACCTCGCTGCGGCGTATGGCCACGCACTGCCAGTCGGGCCAGGCAATCTCCTTCTTTTGCACGCGCGCCCAAAGGTCCACCCGCGGCAGCGCGTGGCGCTCGTGCAACTGTTGCAATCTAGCGGTTAGCGCCGCGCCGCCGTCCTCGCCGGTGAATGTCAGGTACACCAGGCACTGCCGCAGCCACGCAGGCTCGAACGTCGTCGCCGCCCGCAAAGACGCCGCCAGGCGCTGCGCGCAACAGTCTCCATCGCCGCGCAGGAACGTCGTGAGTTCTGCACAGCTGTTTGGAAACAGCGCGCGCACCAGCGGCACCGTAGACCCGTAGCCCAGCGGCGGCAGCTGCGCGTCGTCGCCCAGCAGCAGCACGCGGTCGATGTTCGGCGCCAGGCGCCGCAGGGCCAGGAGCAGCCGCAGCAAATGTGCGGGCGACATCAGCGACACCTCGTCGACGATCAGCGCGTAACGAACTGTCGTCGGCGTACGCACGGCGCCCCGCGCGCGGGTGCAGAGCCACGCGTGCGTCTTGTAGTCCGGGAACGCAATTGCGCCACCGCAGGTGGCGGCGGCCGGCGGGCTGCCCCCCCGATGCCGCGCAGGCGCCCGTTGCGCACGGCGTTGCGCGTCATGGCCACGAACAGCACCGGCAAGGTTGACACCGCGGACGCGGCCGTCGTCTTGCCCGTCCCGGCCGCTCCGGCCAGCAGCCCCACGCCCCCGCTCAGACAGACGGCCAGCGCCGCGCGCTGCGACTCGGTCAGTTGCGGCAGCGTGGCGGTCGCGATCTGCCGTGGCACGGCGCGCAACAGCGCGACCAACTGCCGTTCCTGGTTGAAGCACACGCGCGGCGCGAACACGTGGTTGCCAACGCGCACCCACGCGCACTGCGCCGTGCCGCTGCTAGGCGCGCTGTCCCACAGCGTTTGCAGCCCGCTTGCAAAGCCCGCGTGCCCCGTCGCCAGGCGCGGCTCCGCCCCCGGTCTTACGAGCTCGCACCACGGTCCGCTGTGCGTCAGTCTGCCGAGCAGCTGCGTCGTCCCCAAGAAACACATCTTGGCCTCGTCGTTGCCTGTCGGCAGGCAGGTCCGGGCCCACAAAACATCGCGGTCGTCCCGGCGCGAAAAGCACGCGTCGCGACGCACCGACAGCGTGTTCGTCAAGAGGAAGTGCAGCAGCAAGTGCCTGCGCCCGTGCTCCCCGAGCAGCCGGGCCCACGCGTTGCGCAGCACGAGCGGCAGCTTGGCGAAGCGCCGGGGCGACAGACAATCGGGCGCGTCACACAAGTCATAAGCGCCGGAGTCGGCCGCCACGGCGCGGGTGCCGAGCCACAACTTCGGTTCGTACCAGACGCGCGGGAAGCCGCTGTAGAAGAGTTGCAGGTACCTGGTGCGCTGGGCAATCGTCCGCTTAGCGACGCGCTCCAGCGAAAACGTGGAGGCCAGGTGCGCCCACCTCGCGTCCTCCCGCAGCAAGACGGTAAGAAACTTGCGGGCGGCGCCAGTGTCAGTTTTGCCGGCCGCCAGTTGTTCTTCCGTGGACAAGGCGTCGTCGTCGTCGTCGTCGGACGACACGGTTTCTGTTGTGTTCTGGCGCTTGGGCGTCTGTGACACCTGCCTGGCCATTAACGACACTTCCAGCAGGCCGGCCGACGTGCAGAACCGCCAGCCGCCGGCGGCCTGCTGCAGGCCTTCGTTGGTCAGCCGCACTTCCCGCACACTGTCTTTCAGGAGTAGCAGCCAGGCCGGAAACGCGCCGTCGCCCTTTCCCTGCCACAAGCGGAGCGTGCGGCGGCGCCCGCCGTTCTCGTGCAGCAACAGAAATCGCGCGTTGGTGCGGGTCTGTCGGAGGCCCGCCAGCTTCCACGACGTGAATTGTAGGCCGTCCAGCAACGAGGGCGCAGACGACGAAGCCATGCTCTGACAGTGAAGGGAAAAGGGGGTTTGGGCTCGTTGCCGGCTTTGGTTGCCAAGGGTCGTACAAAAGAAAATTTAAAAAAGGAAAAAAGTAGATTGACATTTTGAGGGGAAGGGGGGGGGGCCGGGGGATCGGAGAGAGAGTGAGGGGGGGGGGGGGGGGGGCGCGAATTGCCCTTTTCCCCCGCGCATGTCCCCGAGGTAGAGGATAAGTGCCTGTTTGGTTTCAACACGGCCCCCAAAAAGAAATGGCAACAGTGAGGGCGCGCCCCGTCGTCCCACACAAGAGAAAGAAAACCCACAAGCCACGTGACCTGCTCATGCCGACAACAAGGAAAAGCCGCGCACTTTCAGAGGGTCGCCAGGAAATCCAAGAATCTGATCAGGCCACAGCCAGTACACACAAAAGCAGCACGTCGTCGGACATTGGCCCTAGCGGCGAACTGCTCTCTGCTCTGGACATGAGCTTGCTGGCTACAATTGCTAACAGTAAGAACCACACGTTCGTGCTGCAGGGCAAAACGCTGGTGGCTACGGTCGAGGCCGACGGCTCGCTGCATGTGCAGTACACGGTGCTTTCGGATAACCTGAACTCGCAAACGCAGCTCGTCCGGGACGCACGAAATCTCGAAGTGCCGCCAGGACCTGGCGCAAAAAGACTTACAGCGGCTGGAGCTCAAGCTTGGGCAGTGGAAGAGGACAACGGGGGCCCCGAGCAAGATTTAGGCGAGGAGTTGGTAAGGCTAAACCAGATCATCGGGAACCATGCCAGAAAGAAAGGATGAAGAGGAGAGCAGGACGAATTGTAAAATTTAATTAAAAAAAATAGCTGACTTTTCGGCCATGCTCAACGGAGAAAAAAAAGGCCGCAAACCTCGGCGAATTTTGCGCGAAATGAGTTTGGAGCCAAGAAAGTATTAAAAGAAAAAGAAAAAGATTTTTATTAAAGTTTCAACAAAGTCTTGGATAATTA
The DNA here is from genome assembly GCA_019918135.1 of Paulinella micropora. Lineage (NCBI taxonomy): Eukaryota > Cercozoa > Imbricatea > Euglyphida > Paulinellidae > Paulinella > Paulinella micropora. Next base: position 62,071 of record WBZZ01005308.1, read on the forward strand.
GCAAGCTCCGCGCTAACGGGCTGGCGCGCCCCAGCTCCAGCACACCCTCTGGCAAAAGGGCTCGAGCCCCTGCTTGTACCAATATGAATTAAAAATTGGATGAGCTTGATGGGGGGCCAGGGCCGGTCCTAGAGTCCCGGTGAAGGTATGTCGAGCAAGGAATTCCGTGGTAAAGGCTTCAATTAGGAAGGTCGCAATACACTTCAATAGTTTGGCGGCGCCATCGTCGTCCAATTTGAAAAATAGGCGCTCTACCCGTTCAATCGCGCCCTGTTCGAGAAAAACGGCAGAATTTGGTTATATGATACGACGGACAAGGTTTCGCAGCGTGGATTTAGTACTAGCGTCTTGTTTCGGGCCAGCTGCCGGAAGTGGGAGATGCATATTTCTAAATTTCGCCCAATCGCCCCCAGGCCGGCGTAAAAGGGAATTAGAAATTTCGCTCGGTGGTTTGTTGGGATTTTTTAAGTTAAAGATTTTGTCTTTGGCAGTTCGTAGCCGGCTGGCATGATTAATTCTTTTTTTTAGAAATCAGGACAGGAAGGGTTTTTTGGGGCAGCTCTCTATTGCGCTAAATCGCCTCCCTTCGACGTTTGCACCGGACATATAGAAAAGGGTCAGGGAAGGGGAGCGAAAAAGAGGGGGGGGGGGGGGGCAGCCCCCCCCCCCCCCCCGTCCCCTCGTCCCTTGTTCAAAAGGTGTCTGCCGGTTCCCCCCACCCTTCCCACCCTTCGTCCCTGACCTGGTAACAGCCGGGAGACCAGACAAAAAAAAAAGAAAAAAAACACAACGAAAAGGCCCGGCCCCTCCTCCTCCCCTCTCTTCTTTTCTTTCTATATCCCCACACTCATTTTTCTTGCATTACAGTCTATCTATCTTATAAAAGGTCCGGCTACTCTCTACGCGTTGCTTTCTCAACAGGCCGTTGCGACCGAAATGGCGACTACAAAACAAGATAGTCTGGAGTCTAGCGCCAGAGCTGGCGTTGTCGCAGGCACCGCGCGCAAAGCATCTCAGGGACTATTAGTTCCCTTTGCAGTCGTCACAGCCAACGGCGGATTGATAGGAGCACCCGGCCCGATAGAAATATTGACAGCGGAAGAAGCTCTGCTTCGTTCGGACGCGCTAGCCGGTCGCTTAATCTGCCCCGCTTGCAGCGAATTTGTGAATCCGGTGCGGGGCTGCACTGCAGGGGAGCAAAGCAGGCGACGTGCTCACTTTCGTCACAGCATGTCTCATCAATCGGTGACGGCTGATATGGAGCGCCTGCACTCAGCGGAATCGCGCTTGCACCTAGCCACCAAATTGTATATTGCGCGCCATCTGCGCAGTGCAGTGTTCTTGCATCCTGCTTGTAGAGAGCAGGAGGCCTGCCTGCCCGTCAGGCTCAGGTTCGACGGAGCTGGGCAGACCGCTTTGATAGAGGCGAGCCTTTCCTGGCTTCAAAAACAGGGCTACTCGACTCAATACACCCTTAAAGCAGGAAGCGAGATTCTTCGGCCCGATGTACCATTGGTAGATAAGAACACCAGGCAAATAATAGCTTTCATAGAAGTAAGACACACACACACTCGCCAACACTGGCTGCCTTTGTATCAGTTTGCGGATGCCGTGTGTTTAGAGGTACGTGCGGGTAGTGAGAGGGCATCTCAAACGGAGGCCCCGTACTGGGCACGCGGCCTCGCCTCCACGATATCAGACGATCAGCTCACCGTTTTCTATTCCCTCTGCGCCCCAGAGAACAGGTTGTTGTGCAACGAGTGCCGCCCCTTCAAGGAGGCGCGAAAGCAAAGGGAGTTGCTAGCGATGGCAATGGCAAGGAAAGAGTTACAGGCCTTACCAGGCAAGCACAGCAAACGAAGAAGCAGCAACCAGAGAAGAAGAAGAAGAAGAAGAAGCGCAAGAAGCGTAGACAAAATTATGCTCCGAAATGCCTGCCTTGCCGGGACAGTGGTTATTCATACTGGACGGACGGCATCGACGGGCCGTGCATGTATTGTAATAATAATAATAATAATAATAATAATAATAATAATAATAATAATAATAATAATAATAATAATAATAATAATCATAATCATAATCATAATAATGATGATAATAATAATAATAATAATAATAATAATAATAATAATAATAATAATAATAATAATAATAATAATAATAATAATAATAATAATAATAATAATAATAATAATAATAATAATAATAATAATAATAATAATAATAATAATAATAACAATAATAATAATAATAATAATAATAGTGCTTCTCTGTCAATGGCTGATGCAAATCTGCACATGCGCCTCCATCGTCTCACCCGTGAGGGGAGTACGAAGAATTGACGATATGCTCTAATGACGCCCCCGCAAGGTATAATAATAATAATAATAATAATAATAATAATAATAATAATAATAATAATAATAATAACAATAATAATAATAATAATAATAATAATAATAATAATAATAATAATAATAATAATAATAATAATAATAGTGCTTCTCTGTCAATGGCTGATGCATTTCTGCACATGCGCCTCCATCGTCTCACCCGTGAGGGGAGTACGAAGAATTGACGATAAGCTCTAATGACACCCCCGCAAGGGCAGTTCCAACACTTCCAGACGGGCCGGTATGTTCAATGAAAATACTGGTCCAGACGGATCGGTATGTTCAATGAAAATACTGGTCCAGACGGATCGGTATGTTCAATGAAAATACTGGTGGCACCGACGGGAATCGAACTGGCGACAGGGCCCAGATGGTAGAACTTGACCACTGGGCTATCACGGTGTCCAAATAATAATAATAATAATGATAATAATAATAATAATAATAGATAGATAGATAGATAGATAGATAGATAGATAGATAGATAGATAGATAGATAGAATCCAGATAGATAGATAGATAGATAGATAGATAGATAGATAGATAGATAGATAGATAGAATCATTAGATAGATAGATAGATAGAATCATTAGATAGATAGATAGATCATAGCTTAGGTAGTGATTATCCTGTTGAAGTAACTCCGCAAAGTGATTTCCAGGGTACTTAACGTTGGTAAATATAGCATCCAGCAGCTGCAGGCAATTACCAGGGTAATAACTATCGTACTTATCTTGAGGGGGCTAAGTATTATTACCCTGGTCATATGCATTGCCTGCAGCTGGTGGATGCTATATTTACCAGCGTCATTACCAGGGAACATACCGGAGTAATTTCCAGGGTACTTAAACTAGTATGACACTGGTAAATATGGCATCCAGGAGCTGAAGGCAATGACCAGGGTAATAACTCTCGTACTTGTCTTGAGGGGGCTAAGTATTATTATTTCATTTCCTGCAGCTGGTGGATGCTATGTTCACAAGCGTCATTACCAGTAAGTACCCTGAGTGGAAACCGCTCCGGTATATGACAGAGAGAGAGAGAGAGACAGAGACTCTGAGAGAGAGAGATAGACAGAGATATGTATACATACATACATACATATATATATATATATATACCTTTGTGTGTATGCATGTATGAATGAATGAATGTATGTATGTATGTATACTATGTTATGAATGCAATGCTATTTATGTATATTACGTATGTATGCACGTATCATTGTATGTATGTATACACATACATGTAGTAGTAGACGTTGAAGTAGTAGTAGTAGTAGTAGTAGTAGTAGTAGTAGTAGTAGTAGTAGAGAGAGATATTAGTAGTAGCAGTAGTAGTAATAATAGTAATGGTAGTAGTAGTAGTAGTGGTAGTAGTAGTAGTAGTAGTAGTAATGTATGCATGTGTATGTATGTATGTAGATATGGGTTATTACCTTTTATGTAGATTTGTTTGTGTGTGTTTATTTTTTTATTTTATTTTATTGTATTTCATGTTTTTATGTATGTATGTAAATTGTATGTATGTATGTATGTTTTGTGCTTATTTGTCCTTTTCTTTTTTCTTTCCTAAGCATGTGTATGTCTGTATGTGTGTGGATATAGGTTATTACATTTTTTTTGTTTATTTATTATTATTATTATTATTATTATTATTATTATTATTATTATTATTATTATTATTATTATTATTATTATTGGTTTTATGTATTAGTATGTATGTATGCATATATATGTATGTAATGGATGTAAAATGTATGTTTGTATGTTTTGTGTTTATTTTTTCTTTTCATATATAATGATAATAATAATAATAATAATAATAATAATATTAATAATAATAATAATAATAATAATAATAATAATAATAATAATAATAATAATAATAATAACAATAATAATAATAATAATAATAATAATAATAATAATAAAAGGAAAAAATGTAATAACCCATATCTACATACATACATACAGAATATATATATATAGATATATATATATGTATACATATATATGTATATATATATATATATTTGTGGTTTTTATGTATGTATGTATGTAATGTATTAATGTATGCATGCATGTATGTAAGTATGCGTGCATTATATGAATGTATCTATGTTTTGTGTTTATTTTTTCTTTTATGTATGTATGTATGTAGATATGGGTTATTACATTTTTTCCTGTTATTATTATTATTATTATTATTATTATTATTATTATTATTATTATTATTATTATTGGACACCGTGATAGCCCAGTGGTCAAGTTATACCATTTGGGCCCTGTCGCCAGTTCGATTCCCGTCGGTGCCACCAGTATTTTCATTGAACATACCGGTCCGTCCGGACCAGTATTTTCATTGAACATACCGGTCCGTCTGGAAGTGTTGGAACTGCCCTTGCGGGGGTGTCATTAGAGCCTATCGTCAATTCTTCGTACTCCCCTCACGGGTGAGACGATGGAGGCGCATGTGCAGAAATGCATCAGCCATTGACAGAGAAGCACTATTGTTATTATTATTATTATTATTGTTATTATTATTATTATTATTTTGGGGGGCACCAATACATGGTTGGGTGTCACCGCCACACGGCGGGGTTGGGGCCGTTGGCAGCTTGTTATGAGGGGTACATAATCAGTGCTCCACTGATTCATGAGACGGAAACTTTTACTGAGAGAATCTCTCTCACCACGCTCACGGCTCTTGGCTCGGGGTGGCCTCTGGTATCACTCGGGGTGCGGGGGGTGGGGGTTATCTGAGGGAGGGGGTTGGGCTCAGTGGGTCACTGGACAGGTTGGTTAACTAAACTACTGTCGGTATGAGTGGGAATGAAGGCGACAGGCTCCACACATTTCCACAAGCCTTGAAATCACTCAACTGCCACAGTAGCGACTGCCTGGACGCGGGGCTCCTGACTCACCCTCTCTCCCAGAACCCCTCGTGCTCACTTTGCGGATGCCATGGGGATGCTCTCTGGCGGAGGGTCGGGACGTGTTGGGTGCATGTGACCGGGCCTGTCACTTAGTGTTCTCGGTAGATGACTCTTTTGTAGCTTCTATCGGACGCAGGGTGGCTTGCCACGACACCTCAATGATGCATAGTACGTCACGTCTCTGACCTGGTTACGGGGGCGGGTAACTGAGGCGGGTTCCTGAAGGCTGGTTACGGAAGCTATGTTATTGTTGTTGGGTGCTATGTTATTGTTGTTGGGTTCCTGGCTGCTATGTTATTGTTGTTGGGTTCCTGGCTGCTATGTTATTGTTGTTGGGTTCCTGGCTGCTATGTTATTGTTGTTGGGTTCCTGGCTGCTATGTTATTGTTGTTGGGTTCCTGGCGGCGTACATGTTTATGCTTTTTTAAGGGTTGAGCTTTAAATAACCCCACTCGGGTCTTCTTTTATCGAGCTCACCACTCGGTGGATGGAGGCCTGGGGTAGACTTATACGATGTTTTTGTTGCTAGGTTCCGTCTCAAGGGATTCGACTGGCATCGCTGCTTTGCCTCACCGCACTGCCTCACCCACACATCCACGCTGGCACACTGTTTCTCCTCTTGCTCTTGTACCTATGTCGCACACAGCTATGAGCTCACGCCGATGAGTGGTTGTGACGAGGTGCACCCAGCTGGATTGCGAGCCACGGCGGCCTCGCTTTCGCTCTCTCTCTCTCTCTCTCTCTCTCTCTCTCTCTCTCTCTCTCTCTCTCTCTCTCTCTCTTTTTCTTTTTTTTTTTTTTTTTTTCTTTTTTTTTTTTTCTTTTTTTTTTTTTTTTTTTTTTTTTTTTGTTGTTGTTGTTGTTGTTGCTTTGCTTTGCTTTGCTTTGGGCGAGGCCTAGCTTTCACATGGGCGGGCTGAGCCTATGAGGGGCGCACGATAAGCGTTCCATTGATTTATGAGACGGGTCCCAATTACTGAGAGTAACTCATGTGAGTTGCTCATCATACTCATGGCTCTTGGCTCGGGGTGGCCTCTGGAATCACAAGGGGTGGGCACTGGGGGAGGGGGTTGTGTTCAGAGGGTCACCGCGAAGGATGGTCAACCAAACTACTGTCGGTCGGAGTTTGTACGAAGGCGAGAGGCCCTACACCTTACCACAAGCCTTGAAACGACTAAATGACCAAAGTAACGACGGACCGGAGCGGGGCTCCTGGCTCACCCTCTCTCTCAGCACTCTTCGTGCTCATCCTGCGGATGCCATGGGGTTGCTCTGGCGGAGGGTTACGGGGTGGTGGGTACACGTGCACGGGCCTGTCACTCTGTGCTCTCGGTAGATGACTCACTTGCAGCGTTTATCGGACGCAGGGTGGTTTGCCACGACACCTACCTCGATGATGCACAGCGGGTCTGCCTCGTGCCTGGTTACGGATGCAGGTGAGTGTTTGTGTGTATTCCTATACATACGTACACGTATGCTTTTTAAGGGTTGAGCTTTAAATAACCCCACCTGGGTCCTCATTTATACTCGATCAATGCGGCACCGGGGTCCCATACCACTTATGTCAGGTTCTTATGCGAAGAGCGCGGCCGCTAGTGCTGGCCCTATGGGTCAAGGCGGTAATCCTTCAGGTTTAGACGTTCCCCGTGGGAGTGCGCCTGCGGGTGGCGATGGCTACTCGGCCGGGGTGGGGTGGTCGAGTGCTCGCGTACCTGACGGGCAACCTGAATCACGTAGAGCCAGCAATCCTGCTGCATCTCGATCACCCTCCCCAACCTCGGAAGAGAAGTCACGTCCGGAAAGGTCTGGTCACGGCGTGTGGCAAGCGGTACCGCCACCGAGGAGGTGGCGGAGGAAGGTACGAAATGAGCTGGATAAGAGATGTTGCATAGTATGGGGGCTATCGCATGTCTCTCAGACAGTGGTCATGGCGCGAGAGCTCCGAATTCTCGGTCTCGGGGAAGTCGAGGTGGAATTCGCGGGCAGAGGTAGTGGGCGACATTTGCGGATTAAATGTGCGTCTCGTGAGGAGGCGGAGAAGATGGTGCGGCTGCTGCGGGAGCGTAAGTTCTTCACGGGAAAGGTTCACGTTGCGACGGGTAGGACTTTCCGGGAAAGAGAGAAGCAGCGGGCTGCACGGGGGGGTGCCCAGTATGTAGAGATGCAGAGGGAGCTTCGCAAGCAGGGGTTTGGCTACTGGGTGCTCGACGTGGAAGTCGACGAGCCCCAGGGCGAAGCCTCAAGCGGTGAATCTCCCTTGGCGGAGTGGGGCGGGATGCGGGAGCTGGAGGAGCTGGGGCGGAGGGTGCAGGATGGGCCGTGGAGGGTGGCGGAGGGCTCCAGGCGGGCTCAACCGAAGCGCAGGCATCGGCATCAGCTTCGTTCTTCCCAATTTGTGAAAGGCTTCCCACTGAGGGTGGCCTCACATAATTGGCAAGGCAAAGTGGGTGCGGATAGCCCAGGCTTTGGGGAATGGCCGGAGCACTACAAGGAGCGAGGCTGGGTGATCGTCGGAGTCCAGGAGCACAACCTATCGTCGCAGAAGGTGGAGAAGCTCCAAGTCGACGGCTTCGCAGTCCTCGGCAAAGCGGCTGCAACTGGTGCGGGCTCGCGTCTCTTGGGGGGAGTCTTGACGTTGGTGGCCAACTATCTGGCACCGTGCGCTACCATTGTACAGGCGCCTGTTCCACACCCACAGCAATTGTGGGTGAGGCTGTCGTCTGGGAGCGCGACGGCGTCGGATGTGTTCGTCGGCAACGGCTACTTCCCCCAAGAAAATCAACGAGAGGAATCTATTGCAACCTATGAGGCGTGGCAGGCGGCCGTCTCCTACTTCGCCACCAAAGGTCATGTGGTTACGGTTGGTGATGCTAATGCTAAGCTGGGGCCCGCCAGAATAGCGCGGGAGGAGGGAGTGGTGGGCCTCTTTGGCGAGATAGATGGGAGGGGTAGAGGGGTTAGGAGTGAGAATGGTGAGTTGCTGGCTGCGATGCTTGTTGCCACGGGGTTGCGCAATCTCAGTGGGTTTTCGCAACCACGGGGGGACAAATATTGGTGGTCTAGGCAGGAAAATGTAGGTGGACGAAGGCATCTACTGGATTACATCTGCGTCTCTTCCGAGCTGGCGGAGGAGGCAAGCTTCGGCGTCGACGAGGTAGACCTTGATACCGACCACAAAGCTGTGTGGGCGGAACTGGTCTGGGGGGGACAGCCACCCCCCAAAAAGCAGGTAAAGAGGTACAAAGCATTCAAGGCAGAGCGCTTGATAGGCAGGGTAGTTGAGGGTAAGGAGAGTGAGCTGTCTAAGCTTAGGTTGAAGTACGACGAGACCTTTGCAGCTGGTATATCGGGGCTGTTGCCAGATGGCCTCCCAGATCTATCAGCAGTGGAGGACCCGGATGAGCTTCAGCAGGAGGTAGATAGGGTCGCTAGCTTAGTGGTCCGAGCTTTCACGGGCGCAGCCGTGAAGGTCTTGGGAGTTCGGGTGATTAGGCCAGGGTTTACTAATGCATGGTTTGATGAGAGTCTTAGGGAAGCGATTGCGCGACGGAGAGAGGCATACGGCCTCTGGCGAAGGAATGAGGCCAACCGAGAGGCCTGGCAAAGATATAAAGAAGCGAGGAAGGCGGTCAGAAGGTTATGCAAGGAGAAGAAGGAGCAAGCGTGGAAGCGGGTCCAGAATGACACCGCTGCCAACTTCAGGAGCGCTACCATGGCCACGTACTGGAAGCTGTCAAAGCGTTTGGGCGGGGTTCGGCGGTCGAACGCTTCTGCTCCTGTTCGGAAGCCCGATGGCACTCTGGCATGCACACTCCGGGAAAAACTACAAGAATGGGAAGAATACCGCCGACGTTTGGTGGTCCCCAAAGAAAACCAGTTTTTGGAGGATGCATGTGTAGAGGAAGTCGGTTCTGATGAGGAAGCAGCGCGGATTGAGCCCGAGCGGAAGGCCCGCGAAACCTTCCAGTATAACGACAACCTGCGCGACCAATTCGAGGCCATGGCGCAAGCCGAGGAGATCCGGACTGAGACGGGCCCGCTGGACTATGATTACACCGAGAAGGAAGTGGAGCTCTGCCAGGAAAATCTCCAGAATCACAAAGCGTGCTCACCGGATAAGATCAAGAACGAGATGCTCAAGTACGGAGGCACGCGGATTGTGAGCTTTCTGGTGCGCTTCTTCAACTGGTTGAAATCGTGCGAATACACCCCCAGCGACTGGGGCAAAGCGATTATCGTCAACATCCCAAAAGGAGGCGACCCAACCGATCCGGAAAATTGGAGAGACATCGCGATTCTGAGCTGTCTGGGTAAGATGTATCTGTCCCTTATGGCGGCGAGGCTTACGGCTTTCATCGATCAGCCGGGCAGGCTTCGCCCAGAGCAGGGTGGGTTCCGGCCAAAACGTAGTACGGGGGACCAGATTTTTGTCCTTAAGGAGCGTCTGCGCCTTAGACAACAAGCTGGCCTCCGTTCTTTCGTTTTGTTCGTGGATCTGAGAAAGGCATTCCCTACGGTTTGGCGGGCCGGGTTGTTTCAGAGGCTAACCCAGATGGGGGTACAGGGCAAGTTCTATCGCATTCTGCGGCGTTTTTACCGAAGAACGTCATCGCGAGTGCTAGTCGATGGCGAACTCACTGGTGAAGTGCTGGAAGAGATGGGAGTTCAGCAAGGGTCGCCGTTGTCACCGTCGCTGTTCAACGTCTTCATGGATGAGCTAACGGTCCGAATCGCGAAAGAGTTGGAGATCGAGGACCTCAACCGCATCGAAGACATACGGACCCTGCTTTACGCCGACGACGTTGCGGTAATTGCGCATAGTGTCACGGAGCTTCAACAGATTGTAAATGTCGTGGCGACATTCGTGGAGGACTATCGGCTTGAAATCAACCTGAAACCGGGCAAGACGGAAGTCATGCCGATATACGGGCACGCCAAGTCAAAAAAGTCGCCCCCATGCGTGAGGTTCCGGGGCAAGGTTCTCAACGTCACCGACCACTACAAATACCTGGGAGTTCTGCTCACGGACACCCTCTCCGATAAACCGCAAGCGAAGCGGGCGGCGGAAATCACTGTAGCGGGAACGGCTGCCTGCTACCCCCTCTGGATTGCCCATGAAGTTCCAGCGCGTCTTCGGCTGATGAATTGGCAGCAAATGGTTGGCGCAAAGTTGCTTTACGCATCGGCTTTTTGGGATCTGCCGGGCGCCAACAAGCTGAGTAAGCTGGAGGGCGCGTTGGTAGCGCCCCTGCGGGTCATCTTGGGTGTTGGTACGCGCACAAGCGGCTGCATCACCAGGGGTTTAGGTCGCACGCCGAGTTTTAGCATCCTTGCCAAGGCGGCCCGGCTTCGGTTCCTAGGGCGCATCGAGTTACTGGGCAACATAGCGCTAACACGCAGGCTTTACAACACGGGTCGGTGCAAATGGAAGGAAGATACGGAAAATTTGATCTTAGCAGATCACAGGCTGCGGGAGGGCTTGGATGCGCTCAAGCGGGTCGTGAACGAAGATGGCACGGTAGATGATAAGGACTGGCGGGCCGCTCTGGCGAACTGGAACGAGGTGGTAAAGCAATGGTCTGTCCGGCAGGAAGTAGCTGGCTGGGAGCGGCAGGCTAAGCCCTCTGATGGGCTTAGGGTGCTGCTTAGCCAGATGTCTTCCCGCTCTGCTTTCCCACGTTGGCGGGCGCTGGAGGGGGGAAGTCACAACCTTATCAGAAGGCGATTGTTGAGCTGCAACAATCGCCTTCGCCTCTACCGATCCAAATTTGGCTCATGCTCGCCGGACTGCTCAAGCTGTTTCGCCTTGTGTGGCACTGAGGTTAACGAGTCGTTACGTCACTTCCTGCTGCATTGCCCAACGTTTGCGAGCTCTCGTGAGGCACTGTTTAAGTTTATCGATGAGGCGCAAGCCCGGCAGCCCCTCATGCTGAATCGAGGAGGGCTTTATCACAGGGAACTGCGGGAGGCAGAGGAGGAGATGAGGCTCTTCAAAGAGGAATGGCTGAAGGGGGAGTATGAAAAGATGGCGGCGATGCTCGGCGTTTTGTTTATCCCTGTCCCAGAAGAGGTGGAGGAGGAGTTAGGAAGGTTTGTTGCCACCATCTGGAAGGAGTGGGAGGAGTTGGAGGCGCAGACCAGGGAGGCAGAGGGGGCGGAGGAGGAGGAGGAGGTGATCGACCTCACGGTCGTTCAGGAGGTGGGTAGAAGGAGGGGAAGGCCTAGTCAGGTAGAATGTCTGGCTAGATCTGTTGTAGGTGGAGGTCAGCGCAGCGTCGCGGACTTCTTCTCGGCAGATAACTCCTCTCACTCCTTGCACCCACTTGCACATGCACAGCACGCTCATTTGCACATTGCACTGCCAGTCGAGTCTTTGGAGCGGAGCCGCGTCACCGAACGGTCCCGTGCTACCAATGGAGGCACATGTCCGACAGGATCAAAGGCCAATTGACTGATAAGTCTATTATTATTATTATTATTATTATTATTATTATTATTATTATTATCATTATTATTATTATTATTATTATTATTATTATTATTATTATTATTATTATTATTATTATTATTATTATTATTATTATTATCTATCTATCTATCTATCTATCTAGCTAGCTAGCTAGCTAGCTAGTTAGCTATCTAGCTATCTAGTTAGCTATCTATCTATCTATCTATCTATCTATCTATATATCTATCTATATATCTATCTATCTATCTATCTATCTATCTATCTATCTATCTATCTATCTATCTATCTATCTATGAAGTAGTAGCAGTAGTAGCCGCAGTGCTAGCAGTAGTAGTAGTAGTGGTGGTGGTGGAGGTCGCAGTAGTTATTATTTTACCTGATGCTTATCATGATCATACGTTTCAAAGTGGTGATTGATTCAGTCACTTATAAAGTTCAGTCGGGTTTTTAATCTGTTCAGTCACTTATTAAAGTTACGTAGCAAGTTTATCCTGGCTAGTTTTAATATTGAATACTCTAATAAATTACAGCAATGTATTGCACTTTTGAATTGTATTATTTAGCTGATTACAAAATTAAGCCGGCCGCGCCGTTATATTAATACCTTAGAGACTCATGATAATTTTAATAATTTACTTCAACATATGTTTGCTTGTCCCTCCCCCCCCCCCCCCCCTCTCTATCTAGATCTCTCTCTCTCTCTCAATCTCTCTCAATCTCTCTCTCTCTCTCTCTCTCCGAGTCGTTCAGAATTCAAATTGATTTAATTTAACTGTAACATTTAGTAAACATTATTATTTGTTCAAATTAAATAGCATCAGTTGACTTTGACAATTAAATTTCGACGTCCTCAGCACTGTACCTTGATTAGTCAGTAATAAAGTTTAGTGAATAGGTAATTTCCTAGGTAATTGACAGTGAAATTCAAACATTTAAATTTAAATTTAAATTTAAATTTACTATTATTATTATTATTATTATTATTATTATTCCACCAGTATTTTCATTGAACATACCGGTCCGTCTGGAAGTGTTGGAACTGCCCTTGCGGGGGTGTCATTAGAGCCTATCGTCAATTCTTCGTACTCCCCTCACGGGTGAGACGACGGAGGCGCATGTGCAGATTTGCATCAGCCATTGACAGAGAAGCACTATTATTATTATTATTATTATTATTATTATTATTATTATTATTATTATTAGTGTTATTTGCGTTAGCAGTCTCTAAACATTTGCGTTTGGGTTCTTACGCTTACGGAAACAAATCGTAGTCGATCGGATTAATAATATGATAGTTGACTTTGACATTTGAATATCATCAGCACTATAATTAATCATGTAATAGCAAATGTAATTTCCTAGGTAATTTCCTCAATTTGAAATTCAAAAATTTGAATTTGAATTTTTTATTATTGTTAAAATCATTTGCGTTAGCACTCTAAACATTTGCGTTTGGGTTCTTACGCTTACGAAAATAAACCGTGGCCGATCGGATCTTTTTGTTATTCATAGTAAATAAAACCAAGTATGCAATTTCCCCGGGAAGCTAACCAAATTTTGACAAATTACCAGGGTAATTGTCAGTGAATGCTTTTATGTGTAGTTCCTGCTAGTGCTACTCCTGATTTGTAATTAAAAGTGAGTTTATTTGAGTTTTTCCTTATTTGAAAATTTGAGCCCGTAGATGACGATAATGTGTTCGTGCCGTTCCAATAACAATCAAAATTTAGAGCAACATCATCTTGAGCTAAGTTAAGGAGTTGAAAAGTGGGATAAACGGATGTATTTACAAATGCTTGAATGTGCGGGCCGTTCGCGTTATTCGCATGCAGTATAACTCTAAGCCACCCGTCACACCTGTTCCTTTTGAATTCCTTCCTATTATACACGGGACACCAATAGAAGTTGCTAATTTTCGCCAAATTCTTTCGTCCCTGCTATTGTTTGGCCTCCTGTTAATTTCACATTCTGTCGTCTAATGTATCTACATAGCCTTTTGTCGCCCCGTCTGTTGAAGCCGTTAGTGTTAATAAGTTTGTTATTTTTTGACTTTTCATATCAACTCCCGCATTTGCCGTTATCAATCCGCTGGCTGTTAATGTGGTTCGAGTTAATCCCGCAATCGCTGTGATTCATCCGCTTGCTGTTATGGCTCCGCTTGTTGTTAATGTGTCGCTCGTCATATTTCTAATCAATGTTATGTCATAATTAAATGTCTCATAATCAAAATACAGACTGGCGATACACTTGGTTTCTAAATGAAGTTCCGCCACTTCCCGCCTTGTTCGCGACGAATATGATATATCTAGCAGAAGCATTTGAAGCGGGTGTATATGTTTTAGTTGTTTGTGAAGCCAAAGCCTCGCCACTCCTGCTGTCCCATAATGTGAATGTAATGTTGTCAGTGCTTACTCCCACATACCAAATGCTCGGTGTCATTTCAATGTAATTAGCAGACGAAGACCTGACATCATATTTTTTAATCCTGTATATGGCTCCCAATCTATTTTTATGTGTTCGCCCGTGAATGGTGTTCCTGAAAATGTATTCGTGTTTGGTGGAACTCTTGAATAAACTCCTGTCGCATCGTTGTAGTGTAAGTTGCTAGATCAATAATCTGTGTTCTGGTTGACATTAAAAGCCAGATATGCTGCATCGTATTCAGAAGAAGCAGAAGCGACGAATGGAGAAGGTGAAGAATTGGTTGTCATAGTCTGCGGGCCTGAGTACATAGCGAAAGCCGAAGCACCCATTTTAATATCACCTGACATAGTTCCGCCCGTTAATGAAAGGAAAGATAATGACCCAGTAGAATTCACCCAGTTTGTGCCGTTGTATGTTAATAATTTACCATTTGCGGGTGTTGTTATAATTACATCACTTAAAGCATATATTGATTTAGTGGCTATCCGTGTGCCAAAGTCTGTATTAACCCTTGCGGTGGTGTAATATAGCCCCCGGGCCAGGCGCCAGCCGGAGGCGGCCCCCGGGCCAGGCGCCAGCCGGAGGCGGCCCCCGGGCCAGGCGCCAACGGGAGGCGGCCCCCGGGCCAGGCGCCAGCGGGAGGCGGCCCCCGGGCGCAGCCCCTGCCACCGCTCCGCAGCGCGGGCCCTTCGGATGCTTTCGTGACCCCGGTAGTGGGAAAGGCCGGCCCGGCCGGCCCCGGCCTGGCCGACTGCTGCGCTGCCTCTCGATTTAATCTTATGACCCCCTTTTTAAGTAAAAGAGAGATGCTAGACCGCCTACCAAGTGACCTGTTGACAGAAATTCTGGCGTGGCTCGGCCCGGGCGAACAGGCGCGCTCGGTGGCCTACCTCCGGCGCTACACGAATTGCTTCGTCCGCCCCAGGCCGCGGAAGCGGCGCAAGGCCGCGGCTGAATCGCGCACAGAGTTCGAGGGCCTGCGCCGCCTACTCAACACGACTTTTTCCTTCAAGATCAAGAACCTCAACATGCTGCTGGCCCGAGTCGAAAAGAAAGCAGACAAGATCTGCTTCGAGTGCCTGTCTACGATCTACTCACAGAACCTGTGTGCCGAGCACTTTTGCGCCAAGCACCGCCATGAACTGGTGACACTCGTAGAGGCAGTCAGGGCGCTGGGCCGGACTTCTTACCCGACCAGGCGGAACAGGCGCAAACAGACTGTCATGCTGGCGCATGTCCCAGTGTACCATTTTCTAGAGGCGTACCGGCGCAGTGGGTGGGAGGTAGTTCAGCCCAACAAGTGGCAGCGCTTCTTGTGGCGGACCGGGGCGTTCGAGACCGGCCTGCTCTTTCTGCCTCGTTTCAATGCCTGCCTTTATTATACAACACACGACTAATTAAAAAAACTTGTGTACGTAACCTTCAGACAAATCGACCCAACCTTCATCATGCTGTCCCTGATCTGCAAGTGGCTCTTCTTCGCTCCCGCTGAACTGGTATTTGGGCAGGGGCGACAACAGCGGTCCCCATGTCTCAATTTTAGGTACGACCGGAACTGTAGTCTGTGCCTCGTTCGCAGCCGGGAGGAGGGTTTCTGCTGTGTCTGGTCCCACCTCAGCCAGAATTGTCGCAGTGTCGACGATGCACTCGCCATTGCGCGCCAAGCCAACGACGACTTCTACAAGGGGTTGATCTCGCGGCCGGAGGACTGCCCCAGGGGCTGACCGTGTTCTGCGGCCAAAATCGTGCACTATTGACTCGACGATCTCTTCCGCTACCTGCGGCTTCGCGACCCACGTCCCGTCCTTTCGGCCTCCGCGGTTCTTGAAGACGTGTCGTTGTGCGCTTTCTTTTTTGTACGGCCATAGCTGCAAGTGTCTTTTTACACGGGCCGCGCAGCGGTTGCGGTCCCACCCATATTTCTGGTGGACGGCGTCCACCAGCGAAATTTCTCCAAAGGGCGTGGTTCTGATGGTCGTCATATTTTTGACTTCTTGCCTTGTCTCATGTGCACGCTGGTCGTGCAGGCCAGATCCAAGCTGCTGCCCACCGTAAAACAAAGCGACCCTCTGGCTAAAACAGACGAACAGATCAAGTCTTACTACCAGGCCTGTACCCGACCCCGTACCAGCGCCAAGAGCGACAGGGCGTGGCCCGCGCGCCTGAGCTGCACGCTGACGGGCGCCAAGATCCTGGGAGGAGGGGGAGACAACCAATCGATTGCCAGGGGTGATGTAGTCAAATGCCTGATTCAGGTAACCACGCTGTGTTCGCGCCAGGAGCTCGCTCGGCTTCAAGATAGTTCAACTGCGAAAAATGGAAGGCCTGCCTTATCCGGACATTAGCCTCACAGAGGAGGAGGCCTTCGGCGTGTCGCTCAAGGAAGACTCGGGAGCCGACTCCAGCGCCATGCAAATCGAGGAGGAGTTTGTTTAATTAAAGAAAACGAAAGAGATTCAGGCTACACAAACAGCACAGTCGGCCGGTCCCAGGTTTCCTTCGTGTGCGTTTTCCGCATTAAGCAGGTGAAAAACACCGCCAGGGCGAACATCCCTCGTGTCGACTGCCTGTGAAGGTCGAGAATTTTGAGGGCGACCACGTTCGATGAAAAGATCCGTTTGGCGTCCTTCATTATCGTTGCCAACCGGTTGCCTAAATCTGGAAGTCTGAGCATTATTTGTAGCTGTTGATTGCCGCTCGGTTTGCACCACAGTACCGGAGCCGAATCCTCCAGAAAACAATTTTCTGTCTGCGCTTGGTGCTGAACATTGTCAGGGCGAGGTTGTTGCTCTACATCTTCCCCAGATCCGACGTCCATGGCTTCAGGTTCTTGCGCAGATTCCTCCTGCTCGGGCTAAAAAACAGATAAGGAACAGCATTTAGATTCAAAGTTTGTTTCACAAGTTTCAAATGTCGGAGTAGACCCTACTCCGACTTTTTTTGTGTGTTATTGTTTCGATATCAAGTTACACAGCAAAAGCAGTATGCAAAAACAGCACGGAACAAAACATAGCAAACTGAACAGCATGGCTTGACCTCTTGTTTTCCTTCAGGGTCGTTGTCCCCAAGCAGTTGTTTGTAAAACACCCAGCATCGGCGCAACGAGACGTCGTCATCAGTAAAAAACTTTCTGATGAAGAAAATAAAATCAAACGCTCCAAGAAAACTAACGCAATACACTCAATGCGAAGACATCTCCTGCATGGAGATGGAGTCTGCACGCGCAACTTAATCCTGGACGAGGACACCACCGGTGAAGACGCGTCTTGACAGTCCTCCAACTGTTGCTTTAACTCTTTCGCACGAAACTTTCGCCAGTGGCGAAGCGTGTTTTCGGTCGGCTCACGACGCCAACCTTTTGGTGTTCCAGGCCCTTCCCGCCAATGCTCTGCAGCGGAAAACTGCCACGCGTTCTGTTCCTCGTTATAGCGCTCTACGCTGGCAAAGGGCTCCTGATCAGTGTCAGTGCCTCCCAGCACGTACAACTCACAGTTGAGCACCGCCGCGCACGAGTCCTCGCGCGCCTCGCGCAGTGGCGCAACCTCGTGCCACGCGTTCAGGGCCGGGTCGTAGCGTTCGACCGACCTGAGCGTGCGCCCCCCGGAAGCCAGCCCACCGATGGCGTACACCTGCCCCTTCAGCACCGCCGACGAGCAGCCCCACCGAGCAGTCTTCAGTGGTGCCACCGCTATCCACTGACGGTCGTGCTCCAGGTCCATTTTTTCCGCGTGGTCGAGGACCTGGTTGTCGTTGTCTATGCCGCCAAAGACGTACGTGTGCCCGCCAACGTTGGCCCCGCCAAAGTAGCCCCTGGGCCGGGACATGCTGCGACAGCTGGACCAGCTGTTGGCAACTACGTCGTACCGCAAGACATCCGCGACGTACCTTCCCTCGCAAGCCCCGCCCAGCACGTACAGGCTCCCGCCGAACGGCAACGCGCTGAAACTGACAATTTCGCGTGGCACGCGCGCAATAGCTTCCCAGCCCTTTTCCTGCTGCCGCACGTCCAGGCTCTCCGCTGTCGTCGTCCTGGTGTTTGAGGACACCAACCCCCGACCGCGTACAAACGCCCCTCGAGCGCTGCGCCGGCGATACTCGAGCGCGCCTGCGTTAGAGAGGCGCACCGCGTCCAAACGTCTTTTTTGGGGTCGTAGCAGTGCGTAGCAGCGAGACGGTCGAAGAAGTCGCCCGACGCGCCCCTGCCATACCCGCCAAACACGTACAGTCGCGCGTTTCCGGCCGAGACAACCGCCTTCTGTCTGCGAGTCTGCGACAGCGTCGAGAGCGTGATTTCCAGGCGTCGGTCCTCGTGGTCCACGTCCGCCTCGACTTCCAGCACGGTCTTGTCGCGTAACCTCTGTAACTCCTGCTTGTGCCGGCCGATCACTTTGTGCACCTGGTACAGCTGCCTGCTGAGGTCGTGCTCCTGCTCGTAATCGCTGTTTTCTATGCGGAGGCGCAGCGCCTCGCTCTCGGCGTTCAGGGCCTTAATGTCTTGCTCGCGCTTGCTAATTTCGGTCTCGAGCTGGCGCCGGGCGCCCGCGCTCGCTTCGGGCAAGCCCCGCCACTTGGTGTGCGTGCTCACCAGCGTCAGCGAGAGCTTGCCATCGCCTTCCGTGCGCGACATTTCAAGGCTCACCCTGTCGTCATTCTGCTGCTGTGTAAAGCGGTCGCCAGACGTCCTGCACAGCTGCTCCACGTTGTGCAGCAGGTCCTCGAACACTTCGAGGGCGTGCTGCGCACATTCGGCCGTTGGCGTTTCAGGCTGCACCAGCTTTCTTTTCTTGCGGCTCGACATTGTCTGACCTTTTTTTTTTGTTGCCCTGGCAAGCTTTGCCCGTCCTTGTCACGGGCGGGGAGGGAAGGGGTTGGGGGGGGGCTCAAAAAAGGCAAAGAAACACTCCAAAAAGAAAATGAACAAAAAAAGGAAATGGACAGTGCAAACGGACAGAGGAGGGGGGGGCCTAATGTTTTTTCATGGCTCCCCCCCCCCCCTTCCTCTCCCCCCCCTCTTGCTGCCCAATTTCGCCCGTTTTGTTCCTTTTTTCCGTGATAAAAAAACAAAAAAAAAACAAAAAAAAACCAACAAAAAAACACAAAAAACCAAACCCCCCCCCCCCCAAATAATAATACAAAAAAAAGGAACGCTCTTGCTGTTCTTAGTGTGTTCTTTTTTCCTCTTCGTACCAGTCCCCCCCCCCTCCCCTCCCCATCGTCGGCCTAGGCGTAAAATGTTAGCCAACCCCATAACGGCGCACCTCTGCATTGCGTCCGCCGCCGCGTTCCTGTGCGGCATGGCGTGGCTGCTATGTCTGCAGCTGGCGATCGACAGAAAACTACTGGCCGCCCAGGGCTTTCCTGCTGACCGCCCAGCTGTACGGCGCCTGGTTGATCTTCAGCACCAACTCGCGGATACGCGTGCTGCAGCGGGCGGTCGGCGCGGGCGACTCCGCGCGAGCCGCGCGGGCCAGGCGTACTCTGTGCTGCTTGCAGTGTGCCTCTGCGTGCTGTGCCGCCCTGCACGCGTTTTACTTATTGCTCTGGCTCTGTCTAGAGCTGCCAAGCGGCGGGCCCCCGGTATGGTGGGCGTTCGGGTTCATGTCCGCCCTGCTCCCCACGCCATGGCTCTACCTCGTGACTCTCCAGCTGCTGAAGGACCTGCAGCGTGCCGAGCCAAGGCTTTACCTCAAGCCCACGCAGGCCGTGCGTGTCCAGAGCGCGCCGCAGCAGGGCGCTTTCTGCCACGACGCGGCGCAAGCCGCGCCTAACGCTGACCAAGAACCGGCAAGGGGCCCGCGCGCTTCGAGGCTGTGCACGGTCGTGGAGGTCTACACAAAACGCCCGACTTTAGCGCCCCCGCGCTCGCCAACCTGCCAACGGCAGCATTGCC
The DNA here is from genome assembly GCA_019918135.1 of Paulinella micropora. Classification (NCBI taxonomy): domain Eukaryota; phylum Cercozoa; class Imbricatea; order Euglyphida; family Paulinellidae; genus Paulinella; species Paulinella micropora. The sequence continues at coordinate 82,188 of WBZZ01005308.1, forward strand.
GACGCCGCCAGCCATCAAACAAACATTACGACGAAACCTAATATACGGATTTCACGGAATTTTTCCTGATGATTTTCAGAATATCTGAAATACTTGCAGAAATGATTCCAAAAGCTATATTATTTATTTATTATGAGCAGGGATGAAAAAACAACGCTTGGACATACTCTAACACACTCATTTCAAGTTCACCGGCAGCGAAATGTATGCTACTAGGAGTGTGAAGTATTTTCATTAAATTTACTGATTTTGCAAGCGGTCACTTTCTATTAATACTACATGGTTTTTATGATTTTATGTGTTCTAATCATTAAAATTAATTAATTCAACAATTTAAAAAAGATTTGAAGTGAAAATATTCAAATTTGAATTCAAAATTCAAATTTTGTATGTATTTACAGTGTTTTCACCACTTAAATTTTCTCAAGTCAGAAAAATGTGATCAAGACATCCCCTGGCAGGGATTTTGAGCGGGATCTTTGATTTAGATGATAATTCAACTGAATATAATGTTATTTCCGACCGGCGCAATCGAAAACATATTCAGAACTTGACTTAAATATTGATACTTTATGCTATCACTGTAATTTTTTCCTAAGTCAAAATTGCATTATTATGTAAACATAAGAAAGCTAAGTTTACAGGCGAATTCAGTTGCGGGTACTACTAGTTAGTATTAACAATATTAATAGTGTTTTTGATGTTTTACTTTAGAGTCAATACTGGAACTAACTTAGAGAAAATTTAAATCAGGATCATACTTAATAACCAGTCCACATAGCCATTCGCATGAAGTTGTTGCGTTGAATTTGTTGTTGTCGCGCTAGTTCCTGCTCGTTAACAAGCAAATGATATTGATAAAGGTTGGGCTGTGGAACTTGCTGTTGATTTGCATAATACGTTCGTTGGGAAGCGTTGGCTTGAGGCACGCTTACAGCGTAGCCGCCTGTGTTGATGCCAAAGTCAACTGCTGGAGGAAACTGGGATTGTTGTTGTTGCCGTGCTTTTACAACAGCTTGAACAATCAGCTCAGGTGTAATTACACTGTTATTAATATATTGCTCTGGAGTTGCAGACCGCGCTGGAGTTTCAGGCGTAGGCGTAACGAGTGGCTGAGGCACAGCTGCAGCGTTGGGTTTGTTTTGCTGTTGCATTTTCAACAACTCTTGCAACAATTTGACAACGGTTGGATCAGACGATTGAACCTGAACATTTGAAGCTGGAGGCACTGTTGGCTTCAGCACCTCAGCCTTCGGCGGGGTAGGAGTCTTAGGACTCTTACTCTTAGGAGGCTATCAATACATCATTTACAAGTGACTCATCGCAAGTAAGACAAATACCTTTGGGGTTTTTTGCTTCTTGAGCACGGGCGGCGATGAGAATTCAAACTTCTGTGGCTTCTTGCTTTCGCGTTTTTCCCCCTTCGTCTTGAAGAAATATTCCGGACACTTCAACCTCTTGACAGCCTTGACAGGAAACTCCGAGTCACTCTCCACCGGCTTCAAATTGGCCTCGTCAGGCGAAAGCAAAGTTAAATCGGCGTCCGGTTCAGCGTCAGATTCAGGTTCAAACAACTGTTCATCCAAGGGAACGAATTCCAACATTTCCGGTGGAGTGTCTTTGGGACTTATCTTCCTTGCATCGTAAGCGTGCATCAACTTGCTCCATTCGGCCCATTCATCCGGACGGCATTTCCCGGCCAACCTACTCTGATCCACGTCAACCAGTTTCCAACTCATTCGCAGTACTTGCTTGAATGGAAGTTGACCTTTACCTTTCTTTTTAACAATACGACCGACAATAATGCAGTAGGGATGTGCTTCCCTTTTGCCGCGAGTTAAGGCATGCTTTTCACCCAAACTACAAGTCAATAAATTTCAAAGAGTCAGTATTTATTAGAAAGTGTTTACCCAAGAACAGTCACTACTTCAGGAGTTTTACCCACGATAACCAGTTTGTCTTTGATCTCACACGGATAATTGCCCATTCGTTTTGACACCATGTTGGGAACTGAAGTCAGCCTTCGATGCAAGCCTGTCGAAGTGGAGTACGCGAGCACTGAGCCCAAGATGCATGCGTCTGGTGGCTTGCCCCCTGGTTGCTTTGGTAACAAAAAATAATTGTCGGTTGCGAAGAACCAACCGTCAGCCTGCTTAAGACGGCGGGTTTCCTCCGGGCTGATCTCGCCTTCCGGATCCGGACTCGGGGTCGACGGAATTGTTGACGACTCTGGTGACTTCGGGGTTTCCGGCGAAGATGTCGATTGCGGGGGGACCTTGGCCTTGTTGTCCTGTACCACCTGTGGCTTGCCCTGACCAGTTACTTCCACATCTTTCTGCATAGTTCACGAACTGAGAGATCGACCCATAGTTTGTACCGATGAAAACCTGAAGTCCATTGGGATTCTTGACCGCGTCGGCAGCCTTGGGCAGTGGCGGTGATGGAAAGCATTTCTACGTATTGTCAATATTTGCAACGAGGCAACCGATTAAACAAATGAGAGACACAAGACAGTTTACCTGAATGAGTGTTTTTGCTTTTGCTTTATCATGTTGCTTAATCGGTTGCTTGGTCTTATTGGGATCCGGAGCTTTGGCTTTCTTGGCAGGCTTCTTGGGCTTGACTACTTTGGCTTTCTTGGCAGGTGGGGGTGCACTTTCTTTCACAGCCATTTTCCCATCAGGGACACAGCCGGTGAGTGGGGCTGGGGGTGGGGGGGGAGGGGGGGGGGGGGTGGGGGTGGGGGTGGGGCTGGGGCAGGAGGTGCAGGCCTCCGACGCTGAAGGCGTCCTCCCTGCGCAGGCACCGGTGCATTCTCCCAAAGACCAGCAGCAGAACGTCTCTTGGTCGTCGCGTTGTACGAGTAGATCACGTTGGGAGCAAGTTCGTTCCAACTGACAGGCCAATCCCAGTACTTGCTGCGAACTTTTTCTGGCAAGTCGACATCCGCCACTCTGACAACATCAGGCAGACCGTTGATGGTCAGATATCCTTCTCCATTGAAGTCGCTTCGAATAGTCTGAACACTCTCTACGAGAGGTCTTGCCATGTTGAAAACAAACGCCTTTCTGAGCAACCCTTTTGCCGAGAACCCTTTTTTCGAATTGACCAACGCTCACCAGCCGGAACTTTTCAGTTCCCCAAAAACTGCCCCAAAAACCTGTCCTAAACTTTGCAAATCCCCACTAGTGCCGAAATTGCCTTCGGTTTTTTTCGAAAATGGCGCCCCGAGACACCTAAGTTGTCAAGCCCAGCACTGCAAGATAGCGCTGTTTTTCAAATCTGAAACCACAGTTCAACTGAGAGGTCTTATACACGCTTTTACTTTTCCGCTACTTGAAACTCGTTGTGATGCCTTTTATTTTTTAGGCAGCCTGCCTTTATGGACTGCTTAGCGTTGTTTTTGGTACTGAGTCCCTTACTGCAAATGCACTCCATTTGCTTGTGCAATGCTAGTGCAGTACTGTGCCGACTGTGCTGATATGTTTAGGCTGTTTTTTTGGGGCTAATGCAACACCAATCTCCGGGACAGGAATGGAGTAAAGGTCGGTGTTCATTTTTTGCCACGAGTTGCGTGCTTGCTTGCCTGAGATAGTGACTTAAATTGTGAACTGAAACGACAGGGCCTAGGTCGGCCCCCTCCTCGGATGCTTTGTTCGGTAAATCTTCGAAAAGCAAGCAAGGTGGACATGATCAACGTGACAATAGCTGGTTCATTCCAACCCCCCCCCCCCTTCCGTTCTCTTGCTCTCTCTTTCTCTTCTCTTTCTTTTTTCTCTCTCTCTGTGTCTCTCTCTCTCTCTCTTCCTCTCTCTCTTTCTTTCTTTCTTTCTCTCTTTTTGTTTCTCTCTCTCTCTCTCTCTCATACCTACAACCCCCCCCCCCGTTCTCTTGCTCTCTCTTTCTCTTCTCTTTCTTTCTTTCTCTCTCTCTCTCCCTCTCTCTTTCTCTTCTCTTTCTTTCTTTCTCTCTCTCTCTCTCTTCCTCTCTCTCTTTCTTTCTTTCTCTCTTTTTCTTTCTCTCTCAGACCTACAACCCCCCCCCCCGTTCTCTTGCTCTCTTTCTCTTCTTTCTTTTTCTCTCTCTCTTCCTCTTCTCTCTTATTTCTTTCTTATTTCTTTCTTATTTTTTTTCTTATTTTTTTTCTTATTTCTTTCTTATTTCTTTCTTATTTCTTTCTTATTTCTTTCTTATTTCTCTCTTATTTCTTCTTATTTCTTTCTTAAAAAAAAATCATTGGCATACAACTTAGAGTTCCATTTGCCTCCGCTTTCGAGGAGATGTACGGCGTTACTCCTCAGTATTTCTCTACAACCTCATTTCAGACAGGCGGCATGTCTGATACTGTCACGCCCACTCCGTTTGCCGACATGTATGGGACAGACGGGGTGGGAGGCGGCTTCGACTCCATGTATGGGTCAGAATGGGTGTCAGTGACTGAGTGACCAACTTCGGGAGGACATTCTTCTTGTTTTCAGGCAACGGATTGGGGCAGGGCTGTTACGGCTGGGCAGGAAGCTAATAACGCTGACTTCCGAACCTCACCGGAGCCGCTGTATCTGTGCCTTGGCATGGAGGCCACCCCGTTGGTTCGACCACGTAAGACTGACAGGGCCTACAAGCACGTCAAGAGAAAGGCCGTGCCCAGCCCTACAGTCAGACCGACAGCATTGAAGAAATGGCTTGGAATGTCATACGCCGACCTGACGCACGAAATAGGCGCACCTTGCTGTTCCAAGTATAAGTGCCACCTGTGGGTCAGTCCCTGGCACGCTATTCTAGGGCGGGCCGATTCTTGTTCGCAGTCTTTCAGGGATTTGACCGCCTGGGTATGTGGACAGCTTCAGGCCATGACCTTAAGCAATGCGGATCTTCAGTACAGGTAACACAGTTCTCCCTGTTTTTTCCCACCCCGGTGGACTTATTGTAATGCATTGTCCCTTGCTGCAGGCATCGTGGTACGCCCGTGTGCCGGGTCATGTGGCAACGTATTTACGGCGTCGGCGCTGTCACTCTTGGCAAAGCCAAGAAGCTTTTGCGTCACTCCGCGAAGTATTACGAGCGGGTGTACACACCGCAGTCCGACGTGTCGGACTTGGTGTCGACATTGTTGATGCGTAAGTTTGTGGAGGAGTGCGAGACCATAGCAGACGGACTGTGGCACCTCCAAGACGTGGAGAACTTTCCGGAAGTGCAGAAGTACGTGAGCATGAATTGGGCCTGGGCGTGCAACACCCTTCTGGTTGGGCAGCGCTGCAAGAGTGATAACCCCCCCGGCGACCAGACCATACGCAAGGTGTGGCGCGAGAACTTCAAGTTTGTGAAGCCGATCCGCAAAGGAGACTTTTCCAAGTGCGAGATTTGCGGGGACCTGGCGAGGAGGCATGAAGATTGCTTCCAGACAGACGCTGCGGCGAAGCTCTGGCGGCTGGATAACCACCAACACCACAAGGTACATCGCAAGTGCAGAGAGGAATCCTTGCAGCGTGCTCATGACGCAGCTGTGACAAAAGCTAGGTGTACAGCGTGGACGATAGATATGACCAAACCTTTCAACATCCCCAATTGTGCTAGGGGTACTTGTCTTTGTACGCAAATCTCATAGTGGTTTGTGTTTTTTGTGTGTGTGCAGCAAACCAAGCCTTCAAAAGGAAGAAGGTGATACGTTTGCATGCCGGTGGGGCGACAAGCTTCAGTCACGACAAAAAGTTTGTTTTGGTTCGTTTGCCGAATGTTGACAAAGGCGGCAATGAGAACTTCACGTGGTTGTACCATCTTTTGCGTTGGGAGCTCTTCCACCCAGACACTAAGCCGGCGGGAACATTGTATATCGACTGGGACGGTGGGTCGGAGAACACCACCGCTACGGCACTCGCTTTTTTTTCGCACTTGGTCGCTATGGGGTGGAAAGTCAAGATCGAAACGCACCGAATGGTCCGCTCCCATACGCATAACAAGCAAGACCAGGAGTTTTTTACCTTGCGCTACTGCGGCTGGAAGACCACACTGTACGTCACCTCGCTGGCGCAGGGTCTATTCAATCTTCTCCGCGGGTTTCACAAATGCAAAGAGAAGTACGTAATCCTGCTCCTTGCCTCGAGTTATGATTGGAAGAGCTACTTTACTCCGTCCATAAACCCCAATTGGAATTTGCGGGTGGCCTCGCAGCCCTTAGCGTGGCAATATTCCGTCCCCGAGCCGACTACCTTCCGCCTTCCGGCGGTGCGTGTCAAGACTTGGGGCGACAGCCAGCAGAAGTGGCATGGAGAAGAAGATGACCCGGATGGTCGTCCTTTGCTACCTTACGTCGGTGCCCCTGGTAAAAATTTGAATCTAGTTACCCTTTTGACTATTTTCTTTTGTTGACGACTGCAGAGGCACTGAAGCCCGAGAAGCTGCCGTTAGTGGATTGGGCAACTGAGCAGATCAAAAGGGATACTAGATTAATGGCCTCCAGGTTTTGTTCCGCCGAAGAGAGTGAGTCCATCAACGCAATCTTGGACAACCTGCATTGCCTTGACCAAGTCCACTGGGACGGCGCAGAAGGTGAAGGCGGCCTGCCGGGCAGGCCTGGGCATTTCAAGTGCGTGGACAAGAAAGGCGTGGAGTGGAAGGCGCATGTGCGCGTGCTCGACGACATACCTGACAACCCGTGGGCGCTGCCTGAGGATAGACAGAAAGCTGTGGATGATACGATCTGCCTGTCGGAAGACGAGCGCAAGTCCTTCCCAACTTGTTTTTTCACCAATGACCGCCACATGCCCAGACATCCACGCTGGTATGGGACACGCAGGCTTAACGATCAGGAGCGTCGAGCGCAGGACTTCAAAAACCCTGCACCGCAGAGGCCGCTTCACGAGAGTGTGGCTGAGGCATTGCCTTGCGACGCTGCGCAACTGACCAAGAAGTGTACAGTGCCTGCGTTGAAGGCGTGGCTGCGTCTACACGGACAGGGTGCTCAAGGCAACAAGCAGGCTTTGGTAAACGCTGTGTGCGCTCACTTTGGCGCGTGTTCCTGCAACCTACCTGCTGGCGGAGCTGCTGTTCCCAATCCACCTCAAGGTGGCCGTGCCCGTGGCGGTCGTGGTGGCCGTGCCCGTGGCGGTCGTGGCGGTCGTGGTGGCCGTGTTCGCGCAAGTGAGAGCCTAGCTGCGCCAGCTCTGCCAGACGAATCCAGCGATTCTGATCAGCCCCTTGTTGCGCCTCCTCGCAAGCGACAACGAGTTCGAATTCAACCGCGGCCGAGACGACAATTTCGACGGATGGTTGAAGAAGTGGATGAAATGTTTGACGAACAGCAAGAAGAGTCTAAGCTTGATCAGAATGAACAGATCTTGCTGTCGCGACGCTCAAAAAGCCAAGCGCGGGTTGCCTTGCAGCAGCATTACGCTCAGTCAGACACTGAGTCTGAAGCCGCGGTAAACGTGCGGCTGCCTGGTGGACTTGCAGAAGACTCAGAGTCAGCTGAGTCAAACTGGAGCGACGAAGAGCAGTCAAACTAGTTTTTTTTGCTTTTATTTAGTGCAGATACTTGTGTGAGCTTGTCTGCAAGTTTTTTCTACATAAAATCTGAATTGGCTGATGAACTCTCAACGTTTCCGGGTGAGTGAAGTGTAACGAGTCAGGAAAAATATTAAAGTATTTTTTCCTTAAGCTCATTTAATCTATTTTAATGAAAACATTAATAATATAAATTCGTGATTAATACTAACTATTCACTGCAAAATCTGTGATTAATGTTGGTTTTCCAACATTTTCTGTTAGCTTCATGACTTAGGTGAAATGAAAGATATTTCCATAAAAAATTAAGTTTTGAAGTCAAGTTCTGAATATGTTTTCGATTGCGCCGGTCGGAAATAACATTATGTTCAGTTGCATTATCATCTAAATCAAAGATCCCGCTCAAAAACCCTGCCAAGGGATGTCTTGATCACATTTTTCTGACTTGGGAAAATTTAAGTGGTGAAAACACTGTAAATACATACAAAATTTGAATTTTTGAATTCAAATTTGAATATTTTCACTTCAAATCTTTTTTAAATTGTTGAATTAATTAATTTTAATGATTAGAACACATAAAATCATAAAAACCATGTAGTATTAAAACATCCACGACGCCTCAAAGTACTAGTCCCTTTTGCCTCAATTGCATGAGGCAAATTGATAAAAGAGTGAGGCAAATTCCAGCAAGTTTTATGCTTGTTTTCTGTATTTTATTGATAATTAAACATTACTAGATAATAAAAAATGAAATTTAAATGAAATTTCAAGTTGGTAGGTAGTGAAAAGAAGCAAATATGGATGCAAAAAAAAGTGACATAGTGGCAAAATATTTGCCTCAAGTCTGCCTCGATTTTGCATCATTTTTGCATAAAAACTTATGTAATTTTCAACAAATAACTTTGTTTTAATAAAATAATGAAATTATATATGATTTTGTTGCATTTTTCAGAAGAAAATATTGGTGGCAGGTGGCACCTGGTGACTCACATTTTCATGACTGGTGACAGTATTATTACACTAAGTCAAAATGGAAAAACATTAGTTCCAGCAAGTTTTATGTTTTTTATTTTTTTATTGATAATTAAACGTTACTAAATAATAAAAATTGAATTTACTATGAAATTTTCAACTTGATCGGTAGTGAAAAGAAGCAAATATAGATGCAAAAAAAAAGTGACAGTGGCAAAATATTTGCCTCAAGTCTGCCTCATTTTTCCATAAAAATTTATGCAATTTTCAACGAATAACTTTGTTTTAATTAAATAATGAATTTATGTATGATTTTGTTGCAATTGGCACAAGAAAATATTGGTGGCAGGTGGCACCAGGTGACTCACATTTTCGTGACGTCACAAAATTATTACACTAAGTTAAAATGGAAAAATATTAAGCAAGCACGTCACAACACTTAATATATTGTTTTTCTTTCATAATTAATCATGGAGAATCTAAATATATATAGTTTGTTATTAATAATAATAATATTAAGATCATTAACTTCAGTTGAAAATTGCCACATTATTTTTTCAAAATTTCCCTAAGTCATATATTAATACAACCAATACCGACTGTTTTCCAGCGCAGATTTAATTACAAATTCAATAGAGAAATGATTTAGTGAAGGTCTCTTAGCGCATTTACAGGCTCCCATTCTTCTGATGAAGAGGCAGACATATCCGACCTAAGATTTTGTTCTCTAATCGCTGCAGCCTCCCGTTCTTCTTCACTGCAAGCAAAGACCCTAGCAAACTGACGTCGGACACGAACACGAGAGGCAGAATGAGGACGATTTCTCTGATTTATGCTGGAAGCTGACAGAAGGGGACTATCATCGGAGCTAGATGAAGACGCTTTTTGTTTCTCGTCCGGTTCGGGGCTACCAATTCTCCGCCGCTTACGTAATCGACCACCACCTGCACGCCTGCGGCCACCAGCAGGTTGCTGCTGCGCCCCACCTTCAGCTCTGCGCACCTGCTCTAAATCCTCAGCAAACACAGACAATACTCTTTGAACAAGAACAGGCTTTGAACCACTTCGTCGCTGGCCCTTCTCTGCCAGCCACGACTTAAGTTCTTTCACGGTAGCTTTCTTAAGACCCTCCTCAGTGGGATTTTCAGTAAGAATGGAAGTAACCCGTAAATGTGGAGCGGGAAACCTGCTTTCATCATCAAAATCGTGGTGCCTTTTTTCTTCCTCATTGAGATGCCTTGCTCCGTACCAAGCGGGATGAACGGGTGCTGCGCCCTCGTTCACAAACGAAGTCCTGGCCACATAAAGCCGCTCCTCCTCCGTCAATTTACTTACGTTTTCCTGCACCTCTGCTCGATCTGGAGGCACTCCCCACACATCCTCTGGCAAATCGTCCAGAACGCGAAAATGTGCTAGCCACTCATGCCCCGACTTATCCTTCATCGCAAAATGGCCCGGTCTGCCTGGCAAACCCCCCTCACCTTCGAATCCGTCCCAAATTATTCTGGTAAGCTGCGAATGATCAAGGACCTCATCGAACCACTCCTGCTCTTCCCGGGAGCAATACTTACCCGCTAAATACCGCACGTCCTTTTTGATTTTATCGGTCACCCACAGGGAATTAGCTAGCTTCTTTGGACGGTCGGATGCTGCACACCGAATGTACATGAGACAAGAAAAAAAGAAAGCACAAGTAAGTACCTGGCTCCTTGATGTACGGCCGAATGTCTTCACAGTCTGCAGAATCATTCACACCATGCCAATATTTCTGGGCGTCCCCCCATGTTTTCACCCTGACCCGGGGCATGTACCCGCTCTCTGAGCTCCCCGCCAAGTATTGCCAGGCCAAAGGCCTATTCCAGTACTTAAGGCTGGGATTCACGCTACCTTGGAAATACGCCTCCCAATCAAACTCTGAAGCTAAAAGCAAAAGGCAGTATGATTCTTTGTTTTTCTTAAAGCCTAACATTAGCTTGAAAAATGCTTGTGCAAAATTCATAGTCATGAGTGTAGTGTTATATCCTAGATAGCGCAGCACAAAAAATTTCTGGTCCTGTACAGAATGGGAATGCTTAGTCACCATCCTATGAGCCTCAATGTGATTTCTCCACTTCCGTTGGATAATATGACAGAGAAACATCATAGTTGTGTCGGCAGTGTTTTCAATACCACCGTCCCAGTCAATATACAATTTCATGGCAGCTTTGGTGTGGGGGTGATAAAGTTCCCAACGCAAGAGCCAATACAAAAATGTCACATTTGCGTTAGGTCCATGAGCGATGTTGGGTAAATGAACCAGGATGAAATTTTTGTCATGTGCATACATGGTGGCGCCCCCCGCATGCAACCGCACAACATACCTACCCCTAAAGTCAGATGAACCGCGTGAGCACCAAGGCAGATGAAAAGGCCTAGTCATGTCTATAGTCATGGACGTAACACGCTGAACATCCTTGCTCCTAATTGCAAAGCAAAAATTAAACCCCTGGCATTTGCTTTAGGATTAAGATTACCCTTCCACTGCTCGCCGCGTACACCCACGGCGGGCCTCGCGGTGGATCTTATTATGAATGCGGTTATCCGTCCGCCACTTATCAGCCTCAGCTTTAGTCTTGAATCTGGACAGGGGGCAAAAAATACATAAAAAATCACACCATCACAATTAAGTTTTACCCTGCCTTGTGTGCAGCTGCAAGCTCGGTACAAAACCCACATTTCGCGAAGTCGCCTTTCCGAATCGGCTTGACCTTGCCGAACTCTGCTCGCCACACTTTCCTTACCAAACTTTCACTAGGGCCATCCGGACTGACTGGCCCGCTCAAGACCAGCTTGCGAGATTGGGCCCCCCACTCCGCTGAGACGTATGCAAAAATCTGAGGAAAATCCAATGTGTCCTGAAGGTGAAAGATACCATCTGCCACGGACTCATTCTCTTGCTCAACGAAAAACTTTTGATGGAGCAAGGTCCAACAAAGATCTTCGTTAGGGGATTCCCTTTTTCCATAGTCTTGAAAGTAGGTGTGGCCTTCCTTAACTCCCGTAAGAGCCCGTCTCACGGTTTTTTCCCCAACACCATGCAACCGTGTCCACATAGTACGGCAGATGGGGGCTCCCTTGTACCTATAAGCTACATTGCCTCTTATGTCTAGCATGCTTTCGAGCTGTGCTGCTACCCAGCCTGCTAATTCTGACCTATTAAGCTGGACTGTGTCTGTTCTAGCCTTGACTGCAGCAAAAGCATCTATCCATTTGTTGCAACGCAAATTTGTGCAGCAGCTCTCACCTATCTCCTCTTTTAGCTCTGCCCAAGTGCAACCTAAGTACTTCTCAAAGCTTTTGGGGCGAATCTCCCTGCCTGCTTTCTTTCTTTTTTTAATTTTCTTTTAAATCTTGTATCAGCAGGGGTCGGTCTGTTGACTCGAGGGATGGGGATACCCAAAGTGATATACAGAGGCAATGTGCTTGTGCGGTAATCTAATGTGTTGTGTGTACCACTATTGCTAGTGCTACATGCTTGTGCTGTGCTGGTGGGAAATTGCAAGGAAGATAGCAAGGGAGGGGCAGGTGTTGTTGGTGAAGTGAGTCCACTAAACACAGCAGAGAAAGTACTACTACTGCTCTTACTGACGTGGGACGAGTATTTGGGCAGGGGCGACAACAGCGGTCCCCATGTCTCAATTTTAGGTACGACAGGAACTGTAGTCTGTGCCTCGTTCGCAGCCGGGAGGAGGGTTTCTGCTGTGTCTGGTCCCACCTCAGCCAGAATTGTCGCAGTGTCGACGATGCACTCGCCATTGCGCGCCAAGCCAACGACGACTTCTACAAGGGGTTGATCTCGCGGCCGGAGGACTGCCCCAGGGGCTGACCGTGTTCTGCGGCCAAAATCGTGCACTATTGACTCGACGATCTCTTCCGCTACCTGCGGCTTCGCGACCCACGTCCCGTCCTTTCGGCCTCCGCGGTTCTTGAAGACGTGTCGTTGTGCGCTTTCTTTTTTGTACGGCCATAGCTGCAAGTGTCTTTTTACACGGGCCGCGCAGCGGTTGCGGTCCCACCCATATTTCTGGTGGACGGCGTCCACCAGCGAAATTTCTCCAAAGGGCGTGGTTCTGATGGTCGTCATATTTTTGACTTCTTGCCTTGTCTCATGTGCACGCTGGTCGTGCAGGCCAGATCCAAGCTGCTGCCCACCGTAAAACAAAGCGACCCTCTGGCTAAAACAGACGAACAGATCAAGTCTTACTACCAGGCCTGTACCCGACCCCGTACCAGCGCCAAGAGCGACAGGGCGTGGCCCGCGCGCCTGAGCTGCACGCTGACGGGCGCCAAGATCCTGGGAGGAGGGGGAGACAACCAATCGATTGCCAGGGGTGATGTAGTCAAATGCCTGATTCAGGTAACCACGCTGTGTTCGCGCCAGGAGCTCGCTCGGCTTCAAGATAGTTCAACTGCGAAAAATGGAAGGCCTGCCTTATCCGGACATTAGCCTCACAGAGGAGGAGGCCTTCGGCGTGTCGCTCAAGGAAGACTCGGGAGCCGACTCCAGCGCCATGCAAATCGAGGAGGAGTTTGTTTAATTAAAGAAAACGAAAGAGATTCAGGCTACACAAACAGCACAGTCGGCCGGTCCCAGGTTTCCTTCGTGTGCGTTTTCCGCATTAAGCAGGTGAAAAACACCGCCAGGGCGAACATCCCTCGTGTCGACTGCCTGTGAAGGTCGAGAATTTTGAGGGCGACCACGTTCGATGAAAAGATCCGTTTGGCGTCCTTCATTATCGTTGCCAACCGGTTGCCTAAATCTGGAAGTCTGAGCATTATTTGTAGCTGTTGATTGCCGCTCGGTTTGCACCACAGTACCGGAGCCGAATCCTCCAGAAAACAATTTTCTGTCTGCGCTTGGTGCTGAACATTGTCAGGGCGAGGTTGTTGCTCTACATCTTCCCCAGATCCGACGTCCATGGCTTCAGGTTCTTGCGCAGATTCCTCCTGCTCGGGCTAAAAAACAGATAACACAGCATTTAGATTCAAAGTTTGTTTCACAAGTTTCAAATGTCGGAGTAGACCCTACTCCGACTTTTTTTTTGTGTTATTGTTTCGATATAAAGTTACACAGCAAAAGCAGTATGCAAAAACAGCACGGAACAAAACATAGCAAACTGAACATGATTTCTAAGCTTCCTCACTGGTTTTATGTTTCAAAAAACATTATAAATATGCTGAACAAGCTAGCATTAATATTATTTCATGCATAGTTCAAGTAGGCAGTGAGTATGTATTGCTATTACAAGTACCTAGAGTAGTGGTAAGTCAGTAGTCTGAATGTCACAGTGACTAGTGTAAAACAGTGACACTTTCTTTAATTTCTAAAAAACATAATAAGTATGCTGAATAAACTATACACTATACTTCATACCCCATACACCATACCCCATACCCTATACCACATAACCCATGGGCCCATACTTCATACCCCATACCCCATTTCCATACCACATACACCATACCCCATACACATACCCCATATCCATACCCCATATCCCATATCCCATCCCATACCACATACCCATACCACATATCCATACCCCATACCTCATACCCCATACCACATACCCCATACCCCATACCCCATATCCATACCCCATATCCATACCACATACCCCATACCCCATACCCCATATCTATACCCCATACCCCATACTACTACTACTACTACTACTACTACTACTACTACTACTACTACTACTACTACTACTACTACTACTACTACTACTACCCCATACACCATACCCCCATACCCCATACCCCATATCCCATACCCCATACCCCATATCCATACCCACATACCCCATACCATACCACATACCCTATACCCCATACCCCATACCCCATACCACATACCCCATATCACATACCACATACCCCATACCCCATACCCCATACCTCACACCCCATATCCCATACCCTATATCCCATGCCCCATACCCCATACTTCATACCTCATACCTCATACCCCATACCCCATATCCATACCCCATACCACATACCCATACCACATACCCATACCCCATACCCCATACGGTACCCTCCATACCCTTCATACCCCCTCCATACGGTACCCTCATACCCTTCATACCCCCTCCATACCCCCCTCCATACCCCCCGGTATGGCCCATACCCCCCCTTTTCTTAGGAGTATGGCCCATGCCGGTATCTATACCCGGTATATACGCGTACGGTACGCGTATGGGGGGGGGGGGTGGTATGGGTTTGGTGATTATTATTATTATTATTATTATTATTATTATTATTATTATTATTATTATTATTATTATTATTATTATTATTATTATTATTATTATTATTATTATTATTATTATTATTATTATTATTATTATTATTATTATTATGGACACCGTGATAGCCCAGTGGTCAAGTTCTACCATCTGGGCCCTGTCGCCAGTTCGATTCCCGTCGGTGCCACCAGTATTTTCATTAAACATACCGATCCGTCTGGACCAGTATTTTCATTGAACATACCGGCCCGTCTGGAAGTGTTGGAACTGCCCTTGCGGGGGTGTCATTAGAGCTTATCGTCAATTCTTCGTACTCCCCTCACGGGTGAGACGATGGAGGCGCATGTGCAGAAATGCATCAGCCATTGACAGAGAAGCACTATTATTATTATTATTATTATTATTATTATTATTATTATTATTATTATTATTATTATTATTATTATTATTATTATTATTATTATTATTATTATTATTATTATTATTATTATTATTATTATTATTATTATTATTATTATTATTATTATTATTATTATTATTATTATTATTATTAGTATTATTATTAGTATTATTATTAGTATTATTATTAGTAGTTATTATTAGTATCATTATTAGTATTATTATTATTATTATTATTATTATTATTATTATTATTATTATTATTATTATTATTATTATTATTATTATTATTATTGGACACCGTGATAGCCCAGTGGTCAAGGTACACCATCTGGGCCCTGTCGCCAGTTCGATTCCAGTCGGTGCCACCAGTATTTTCATTGAACATACCGGTCCGTCTGGAAGTGTTGGAACTGCCCGTGCGGGGGTGTCATTAGAGCCTATCGTCAATTCTTCGTACTCCCCTCACGGGTGAGACGATGGAGGCGCATGTGCAGAAATGCATCAGCCATTGACAGAGAAGCACTATTATTATTATTATTACACGGGTGAGACGATGGAGGCGCATGTGCAGATTTGCATCAGCCATTGACAGAGAAGCACTATTATTATTATTATTATCATCATTATTATTATTATTAGGGAGTACATAGGCCATCGGTCCTTTCCATGGGCTGATTGGTATAAAGCTCCTAGAGTAATGTTCTATGCAGTCACTTCCTTTATTCCACCGATTGGTGTGGAGACTTTCCTTATACAATGGAGGACTGGATGCACATGGCCTTTTGGCTCAGCAATTGGCAGGAGATACACTATTATTATTATTATTATTATTATTATTATTATTATTATTATTAATCTATTATTAATTTTTATCATTATTATTATCATTATTATTATTATCATTATTATTATTATTATTATTATAAGAAAGAAAGAAAGAAAGAAAGAGAGAAAGAAAGAGAGAGAGAGAGAGAGAGAGAGAGAGAGAGAAAAAAAGAGAGAGAGAGAAAGAGAGAGAAATAGAGAGAAAGAGAAAGAGAGAGAGATAGAGAGAGAGAGAGATCGTATGCTGCCAGGTTACCCTGCTCACTTGGGACCCTGTGTTGACTGGAAGGGCCATGCGTGGCTAGCTAAAAACATCAGGGTTCTAGCAGATTTGCCTGAAGGGGACCTGTGGCCTGCTAGATTTGCTGCTCGTGAAGCACGAGACTCGCTTACAGCAGATGAGAAAAAATTGCTTCCCCGTCACGAAATTCTTTCTCGTAAGTTACGGTTAATGACTGATGATGAAAAGAGGGAGTGGCACTTAATCGGAGTCGAGCGAGATCCTGTCGATGACATTACTGCTGCCCTCAGGAAAGCAAGTGAGGAAGGGCTGACTGAGGCAGAGTTCGGCAAAGTCAGAGAAGTAACTGTTCCCAAGCTCAAGGCATATTGCAAGGTGAAGGGCCTGGCAGTGGGAGGGCAGAAAGCTGATCTGCTCTCACGTATTTGGGAGCATGCAACGACGCAAGAAGCTCAGGAAGAGGAGGAGAGTTAGCTCGACTCACAGGCAGATGATAGTGACAAAGTCGCCGAAGTGCTGGAGGGTAACGCACTTGCAGGACAGTCAGACCTTGAACTATCAGGTAGCGAATGACACTGATTTTGTAGTGATGCTTGAAAGTATACATGCGTTAAAAATATAGTTAGCTCGTTGATATTTGTATCAGCACAATGAAGGAAGTGTGATGTTTGTGAAGAGAGTGGGGAGAGGGGAGGGGGGGGGGGGGGGGAACCTGTGTCACACTGCAAAGTAAACTTTTTTACTGTAAAATTGTTCGATAAGATTAAGTTCATTGTTTTTAATTGAGTTTTACTTAGTTTTTAATAAAAAACAAGATAGGAATACCGCACGAGTCGCAGTGGTAGGGGTCGGGAAGGGTGGAATAAAGGAAGTGACGGCATAGAACATTACTCTAGGATCTTTATACCAATCAGTTCATGGAAAGGACCGATGGCCTATGTACTCCCTAAATAATAATAATAATAATAATAATAATAATAATAATAATAATAATAATAATAATAATAATAATAATAATAATAATAATAATAATAATAATAATAATAATAATAATAATAATAATAATAATAATAATGTTAATAGCGAGGGTATGAACCATACCCGTACGGTACGGTATGAGCCATACCGGTATGATCCATACCGGTATGATCCATACCGGTATGGCTGATACCGTACCGTACGGGTATGGTTCATACTCTTTATTAGTGGCTGCTAAAAAAGACTGTCTCACTGCTGAAAAACACATGTTACAAAATCGCTCCGAATCTACAACAAATCGCTACTACTTCTACTACAATAATAATAATAATAATAATAATAATAATAATAATAATAATAATAATAATAATAATAATAATAATAATAATAATAATAATAATAATAATAATAGTGCTTCTCTGTCAATAGCTGATGCATTTCTGCACATGCGCTTCCATCGTCTCACCCGTGAGGGGAGTACGAAGAATTGACGATAAGCTCTAATGACACCCCCGCAAGGGCAGTTCCAACACTTCCAGACGGGCCGGTATGTTCAATGAAAATACTGGTCCAGAAATAGACCGGTATGTTTAATGAAAATACTGGTGGCACCGACGGGAATCGAACTGGTGACAGGGCCCAGATGGTAGAACTTGACCACTGGGCTATCACGGTGTCCAATAATAATAATAATAATAATAATAATAATAATAATAATAATAATAATAATAATAATAATAATAATAGTGCTTCTCTGTCAATGGCTGATGCAAATCTGCACATGCGCCTCCATCGTCTCACCCGTGAGGGGAGTACGAAGAATTGACGATAGGCTCCAAGCCACGGCGCTTACCCCGCCTGCATCAACACCATCCACTAAACCCCATTATTAGTATTACCCCATGCCTCATATAACAGTTCACATCGACCCCCGCCATACCCGTACCGTCCATCCCCCCCCCCCCCCCTCCCCCCCGTCCCTCATCCAAGTATCCTTGCCCTCTACGGCGCTTACCCCGCCTGCATCAACACGATCCACTAAACCCCATATCCCATACCTCATATAACCGTTCGCATCAACCCCCGTCCCATACCCGTACCGTCCATACCCCCCCCCCCCCCATCCGAGTATCGTTGCCCTCTACAGCGCTCGCCTTCATCAACACCATCCACTAAACCACATGCATCATATAACCGTAACGTCCATACCCCCCCCCCCCCATACCGGTATGGGGATCCCCATACGGGTATGGGCCATACCGGTATGGGGATCCTCATACGGGTATGGGCCATACCTGTATTGGGGATCCCCATACTGGTATGTGCCATACCCGTATGGGGATCCTAATACTGATATGGCCCATACCCGTATGGGGATCCACATGCGGGTATGGCCCATACCCATACGGGGATTGTATTTGATATAAATCGTACCCCCCCCCCCCTCTCCCCTCGTCCCCCATACTAGTATCCTTTCCCCTTGCTCTAGTGTTTTTTTTCTCCCTCATACCCCATACCGCATCCTCGATAGCGGTATGGCTCATATCTTATACTCATACCACATACTGCATCCCCTATTCACTATCTTCCATCAATACTTATATCGCTTTCCACATACTAATTTCGTTGTTTTCCCCCTTAATCCTTCATACCACATACCTCATACCCCATACCGTATTGAAATAATATTGATGAAACATTAATAAATAACAGCATTCAGTAATTAGTATAATAATTAAGTAATAAATACATATGTGATTGAATTCAGTATTAGTATAGCTACTTGAATTTGAGTGGGTAGTTTTGCAAGTTATCTTAATAATATAGATGTTTTATATAATGCTTGAGTTACGATACTAATTTTATTATTAATAAAAGCAATATTCGTTAGCTGCTAAGTTATTAATACTAAGAAACTAACTTAATTTAAAATTAATAATATTCAATGCAGCAACAAAACCGGACGGCAGTACAAATTTTAATTATTTACTTATTTATACCTGATTTTTACTAGATTTATATTTATTTACTATATTCATATATTATATTCTATATCCTATATCATCTCCCATCCCCAATATCACATACTTAATATATATCGCATATCTCATACCCCGTAGACCATACCCTGTAGCGCAAGGTTTTGTTCCACTTAGTAATGATTTATTATATAGATAGATTTCAGAATATTCCTGAACTTGAAAGACCATTTGAAAAAATCAAAAAAAATCTTAAGTAATATTTATTATTTAATTAATACAATTAATATTATTATGTATAAGTATGTTTTAATCATATTATTAATAATACTTTTTACTGAAATAGTTTTTTATATATGTTAATTATATAAAAACTTTACTTAACCATTACGTAACCGTAGGCGTATGAACCATATCCGGAGTATGGGCTATAGCTTGTGTATGAGCCATAGCTGAGCCGGTGTATGGGCTATACCCACCTTTCTATTTTCAAGTCACTTTCTTTGATTTCTAAGCGTCCTCACTTGTTTCATGCTTCAAAAACACTATATATAAATATGCTGAACAAATTAGTATTAATATTGTTTCATGCATAATTCAAGTAGGCAATGACTATATATAACGATAACAACTGACTTGCAAGTAGTATCAATGTCATAGTGACTAGTGTAAAACAGTGTCACTTTCTTTGATTTCTAAGCTTCCTCACTGGTTTTATGTTTCAAAAAACATTATAAATATGCTGAACAAGCTAGCATTAATATTATTTCATGCATAGTTCAAGTAGGCAGTGAGTATGTATTGCTATTACAAGTACCTAGAGTAGTGGTAAGTCAGTAGTCTGAATGTCACAGTGACTAGTGTAAAACAGTGACACTTTCTTTAATTTCTAAAAAACATAATAAGTATGCTGAATAAACTATACACTATACTTCATATCCCATACACCATACCCCATACCCTATACCACATAACCCATGGGCCCATACTTCATACCCCATACCCCATTTCCATACCACATACATCATACCCCATACACATACCCCATATCCATACCCCATACCCCATATCCCATACCCCATACCCATACCACATACCCATATCACATATCCATACCCCATACCTCATACCCCATACCACATACCCCATACCCCATACCCCATACCCCATACCCCATATCCATACCCCATATCCATACCTCATATCCATACCACATACCCCATACCCCATACCCCATATCTATACCCCATACCCCATACACCATACCCCCATACCCCATACCCCATACCCCATATCCCATACCCCATACCCCATATCCATACCCACATACCCCATACCATACCACATACCCCATACCCCATACCCCATACCCCATACCCCATACCCATACCACATACCCCATATCACATACCTCATACCCCATACCCCATACCCCATACCTCATACCCCATATCACATACCCTATATCCCATGCCCCATACCCCATACTTCATACCTCATACCCCATACCCCATACCCCATATCCATACCCCATATCCATACCCCATACCACATACCCATACCCCATACCCCATACCCCATACCCCATACGGTACCCTCCATACCCTTCATACCCCCTCCATAGCCCCTCCATACCCCCCGGTATGGCTCATACCCCCCCATTTCTTAGGGGTATGGCCCATGCCGGTATCTATACCCGGTATATACACGTACGGTACGCGTCTGGGGGGGGGGGTGGTATGGGTTTGGTGATTATTATTATTATTATTATTATTATTATTATTATTATTATTATTATTATTATTATTATTATTATTATTATTATTATTATTATCATTATTATTATTATTATTATTCAGCCCAATGGCCTCAAGGCGTTAAACTGTGACGCCAACTCATAACCCTTTGGTGGTAGATGCTGGGGAGGAGGGTCGTTGCGCGCGTAAAAGATCTTAAACTCCGCATATGCTGGTTGATAGCCCAGGACCCAGCAGACACCAGATTATTATGGGTGGGGTTTCGAGGCAGCTCTAGCAACCGCGCTTGGTGTATGCACTTGCACATTCGGTGACGTCTTGCAAGAGGTTGCTGGGACTGCGGAATAACCTCGGCTTAGTGCAGTCTTGCCCTCAGGAGCTCCATCGGTGGCCCCGATCATCAGGCGAGAGACTGACACGGGGGGGTGGAGGACCTCGAACAAGGGTATTGGAGGCTTATGTCCGTTGAGGATATGCCATTAGCTGCATCAGTACGCCTCAGATATAGTATTATTATTATTATAATTATTATTATTATTATTAATCTATTATTAATCTATTATTAATTTTTTATTATTATCATTATCATTATTATTATTATTATTATTATTATTATTATTATTATTATTATTATTATTATTATAAGAAAGAAAGAAAGAAAGAGAGAAAGAAAGAGAGAAAGCAAGAGAGAGAGAAAGAGAGAGAGAAAAAGAGAGAGAGAAAGAGAGAGAGAAAGAGAGAGAGAGAGAGAAAGAGAGAGAGAGAGAGAGAGAGAGAGAAAGAGAGAGAGAGAGAGATCGTATGCTGCCAGGTTACCCTGCTCACTTGGGACCCTGTGTTGACTGGAAGGGCCATGCGTGGCTAGCTAAAAACATCAGGGTTCTAGCAGATTTGCCTGAAGGGGACCTGTGGCCTGCTAGATTTGCTGCTCGTGAAGCACGAGACTCGCTTACAGCAGATGAGAAAAAATTGCTTCCCCGTCACGAAATTCTTTCTCGTAAGCCCACGCCCCAACACCCCAAAACATACCCAGGAGCTAGGTTAATGACTGATGATGAAAAGAGGGAGTGGCACTTAATCGGAGTCGAGCGAGATCCTGTCGATGACATTACTGCTGCCCTCAGGAAAGCAAGTGAGGAAGGGCTGACTGAGGCAGAGTTCGGCAAAGTCAGAGAAGTAACTGTTCCCAAGCTCAAGGCATATTGCAAGGTGAAGGGCCTGGCAGTGGGAGGGCAGAAAGCTGATCTGCTCTCACGTATTTGGGAGCATGCAACGACGCAAGAAGCTCAGGAAGAGGAGGAGAGTTAGCTCGACTCACAGGCAGATGATAGTGACAAAGTCGCCGAAGTGCTGGAGGGTAACGCACTTGCAGGACAGTCAGACCTTGAACTATCAGGTAGCGAATGACACTGATTTTGTAGTGATGCTTGAAAGTATACATGCGTTAAAAATATAGTTAGCTCGTTGATATTTGTATCAGCACAATGAAGGAAGTGTGATGTTTGTGAAGAGAGTGGGGAGAGGGGAGGGGGGGGGGGGGGGGAACCTGTGTCACACTGCAAAGTAAACTTTTTTACTGTAAAATCGTTCGATAAGATTAAGTTCATTGTTTTTAATTGAGTTTTACTTAGTTTTTAATAAAAAACAAGATAGGAATACCGCACGAGTCGCAGTGGTAGGGGTCGGGAAGGTGCCGTGGGGGGGGGGGGGGGGGGGAGTGGTCGGGAACGGCCAAACGACACCCATCTGCTACGCTAAACTATCATTTTTTATTAAAAAAAAAAAGTTAAATATCATTAAATTAAATGTTTTCCATATGGTTTTAGCTGTTTTAAATGATCCTCTATGATTTTAATATATTTCCAAAATGTCGACTTGGTATGACTTAATTTGACTTAAAATGTAGACTCACATTCTTCTGAAACTTTTGTTGTATGGGGTATGTGATATGTGGTATGGGGTATGGGTATGCGGTATGGGGTATGTGGTGTGGTATGAGGTATGGTGTATGGGGTATGTGGTATGGGGTATGAGGTATGTGGTACGGATATTGGGTATGGATATGTGGTATGTGGTATGGTGTATGGGTATGAGGTATGTGGTATGATGTATGGTGTATGAGGTATGTGGTATGGAGTATGATGTATAAGTTATGAGGTATGGTGTATGTGGTATGGGGTATGGTGTATGGTGTATGGGGTATGTGGTATGTATGTGAAGTATGGGGTATGGATATGGAGTATGGGAGTATGGGGTATGGGATATGTGGTATGAAGTATGGCGTATGGGGTATGGGTATGGGGTATGTGGGTACGTGGTATGGGGTATGTGGTATGTGTCATGTGGTATGGATACGCGGTATGAGGTATGGGGTGAGGTATGGGGTATGGGGTATGAGGTATGAGGTATGGGGTATGAGGTATGAGGTATGTGGTATGTGGTATGGGGTATGGGGGATTGGGTATACGTATGGGGGTATGGGTGATGGGGTATGGTGTATGGTGTATGGTGTATGGGGTTAGGGTATGAATATGGGTATTGTTAGAATCCCTGAAGATAGCTCGACAAAAAGTCGGTAATACAACCAGACACAAATCCCCCAAAGGAGAATGATGTCTCGTTATATTAGCTCATGAAGCCGAAAAAGAAAGCGTCCAGACCACGGTTAAAATGGCATTAGGTCAAATCCGGCCAAACGATATTGAAATACTGGGAAAAAACTAGGTGCACCTGACACCCGAAAAACTGTACGTTTTTACCGGCTATCCGGGGGGTGATGCCTACTGTACCCCTTCCCGTTTTTATGACGGAAATATGCAATATTTTCGTCATATAGCTGCTGATTTCTTTTCTGCACAAACGCTACGGGGTGTTGCAACTAAGTGCATTAACCCACAGATAGACGGTGCAGTGGATAAATAAAACGCATACACCAGACACGCGTCAACTGTAAATCTCTAGCCTCATTTTTTGTAAATAAATAAAAAACTCCTCCTTCCACACTCGTTGTCCCCCCCGTAACTTAATCATGAGGCAGTATGTCAAGAACAAATAGTATTACTATTAAAATAAAAGCAGCATTATAATTTTTTCTCCTTCTCTAAAAACACTTCCGATCAGTAAATACATTGTCTTTTAATAACATACACTTGTTTTCAATCAGTTACCTTAATATAGTACTAGGGGGCCAGTCCTAATAACTATATCCAAAGCAGGTGTGAGTGAACCCGACCATGCGATAAACTGACACAAGTAGAGACGGACCGTGCTGGTATGACTATATTAAGTATATCCAAAAAAAAAATATTTAATATGTCTACTATGAGAACATTTATTGAGAACATCACCCTGGATACTTGAAGCAGGGTCGTACCAGGAACACCATCGCTAAACTCACAAGCGATCCCCTTCTACGGTCTCGTATCCATTTGCCGATTGACCTTCGCACTCATATGTTGCGATAAAAATGCCAAGTAACAACAATGGTATAAAAATATTTTAATAAGACATGATCTGACATGGGTACTATGAGATTAATCCACATGCAGCTTTCAATGTCCGACGCGTGATAAAAGAAAAAAATGTCACTTACTGCCTTCGTCGCCTTGCGCGAACCCCTTTGCCAGGTGGCGGGCCGCCAACAAAAGTCAAGTCAAACTTTGACTCCTCAAGAATGTCTCATATTTTGTTAGGGATGGCGCCCAATGATAAGTCAAAAGGAATGTCAAGCACTCCCCTAGGCAGTGACTGAATAGTCCACGCAGTGTGGTCTTTGCCTCGAGGGGTAATAGTATCATCCCAAGTCTAGATATCTTTCGCGTCTTTGTATACCGGTAAGTATTGTCTAGCTTTTGGATCCTCAACAGGGTCCATGCTTCTCCAGAAATGGAGTACCGGTTGTATCGTTTTTGCTGCTGAGGATCTCTTCGATGTCCGCGCTGCCCGTGTAGTCTGCGGGACCGCCACAGCTCGCATGAGATACAGATCTGAGAGAGTGTCATCTGCAACATGAGATTCTGCCGGTCTCAACAGATAAAAAGCGTCTCGGACCCATTTGATGGTCGCAATCGCCTCGCCTTCCTTCCATCGCGCATGTCGAATGTCCACATTACCCGCGTTTGGGTTAGTGTCCTTCTCTTCTCCTCCTCCATGGACATCCGTCGCTCGCGTCGATCTCGCCACCTTCCTCGGTTGGTCGAAGATAAGGTCATTTTGCGCTCTCCTCCTCTGCGCCTCCGTGAACTTCTCCTTTGTACCGCCGCGGACTATGGGGGCCTTAGACTGAGTCCCCGCCGCGCTTTTGCGGTTTGAGTCTTCCTTGCTCTCCTTCTCGGTCTCCTCCTTCTCCGAGACAGGTGCCCGATAGGCATTCTCCTCCTCTAAGGTATCCTCCTTACTGATAGGCGGTACCTCTTTGAAATCCTGCTTCATCCGTTTCAACGCCTCCTCAACTGATTCATCCTCGAGTAAGAAGGGGTCATATTTGATCAGCCTTCGAACATTCACAATTTGCACCCTCCCTCTACCCCTGATCTTATAGTTCAGAGGTCCCATCTTCTCCATAATCTGGTATGGTCCTTTCCAGTGGGTAAACAGCTTAGAGCTAACCCCCTTGGGTACTTGAGGATGGTACAGGAGTACAATATCCCCAACTAGGAAACGGACTTGATCTAAGTGCGCTTGTCGCACTCCTTGTGCATCAGTCTTTCTGCGCTCCGCCTCCCTATGCGCCGCAACTATTTGCTCCGCCTCCATCTTCGCTCTTAGCCTCATCCCGAACAACTCATCCTCATCTGCCCAAGTGTCCTTTGGATGCAGAAGCGAGGTTGTGATATTAGGCTCTCGGCCGTAAACCAATTGATATGGCGAGACTGAGCTCCTGGCTCCTCCTAATGCCGATGAGGGTAGACAGTTCATTGCAAAAGCAAATGAAGGTGCTGCCTCCACCCAGGCTCTCTGATTCTCCTTCTTCATACAGTACATCTTAAGCGAGGCTTTGAGACGTCTATGTACCCGCTCGATCTTGCCATTCGCTCTCGGGTTATAGGCAGTAACATATTGCCATTTCATCCCGTAGTACTTAGATAGTCTGTCGATGACTTCATTATTAAAGTCAGAACCTCGATCAGAACATATCTTTCTAGGCACTCCGATCTGCGAGACGATCCTGTCGATCAGAGCATCCGCAGTTGTCTTGCCTGTAACGTCCTTAACAGGAACAACCCAGACATAATTGGTGGCTCGATCTATCGCAGTAAGAAGGTATTTGTACCCTTCGGCCGATTCGGGGAAAGGTCACACATGATCGATGTGTAAGAATTCAAACATCCCGGCGTGTAACGGGAATGTACCGATCAGGCCGAAATTCGCCTTCAACGGTGTCTTTGTGGTTTTGCATGGGATACATGCGTCTACTTCTCTGTCTATCTCCTCCTTCATTCCTTTCCACCAAAATCGCCTCGCTATGAACCAATGAGTTCTTTGTCGACCCGGATGTGCCAGTAAGGGGCAGTTATGGGCTTCAACATATATGAAGCGCCTCAACTTTTCCGGTACCCAGAGAGTCCATTTGTCAGGCTGTGATGCAAATTTGCCATGCTGGCCCTTGTACCACAATAGCCCATCTCTCCACGCCATCTCCTTCATTTGATCTTTGATCTGCGGAGTCTTTTTAAGCTCATTAGGGTTCTTGTATAACGTTATGAGCTCCTTGAACTCCGGATCCGTCGCCTGCTGCTGCCTCCATGCGGTAGGCGAGGCGATATGGATAGTACCGTCCTCCAACCTTACTCCTACCCTCTCCGGGTCTTCATCAAGCTCGCTTCGATTTTCCTGTGGAGGTTCAGTATAGACCTCAGTCGTCTCCTCCTCCTCTTTTATATTCGCCTTCGCATTCTCGTATGCATCATAAGACCACTCAGCGTCTTCGAGAACATGCACCTCACAGCATATGCCATGATCCGGGCCTTGAGGACTATATCGTAGACCCGTGCGGTCATATCGAACGCCTCTTGCCATCTGCATCGCCTCTATGTGGCTTACCTCGTACACCTTGTCCGTGGACAGATCTATCATTTCCACTGATGATACGAGAGCCGACACCTCCGACTGAAACTCGAGCCTAGAAAGGCTATCAGCGACTACGTTTCGCTTTCCCGGTAAATAGACCATCGTGAAATTGAAACATGACAAGAAAGCTTGCCACCGCGCCTAACGGCCGGTTTGTTCATGATTCATCAACCAAAGAAGGTTGTGATGATCGGTCCTAACCGTGAATAGAGGTCCTCCCCATAGATATTCTCTGAGCCTCTTGAGAGCCCATACTACTGCCAACGCCTCTGTCGCGTGCAGTAATTTCGCTCCGCCGCACACAGCTTTCTACTAATAAACATGATCGGGCGCAACTTTTTCTCCTCATCTTCCTGTTGCAGCACCGCGCCAATCGCAAACTTAGATGCATCCGTGTCGACTACGAACGGCTTCGTAAAGTCGGGCATCATAAGTACTAATCCGCCGTCCTTGGGATCTTTGTAAATAAGATCTTTGAGCGTATTAAACGCCTGCAAAGCCTCCTCATCCCACTTCTCAAAGTCTCCAAAATCAATCATCTTCTCCAACTTAGCCCGAGTTGCACCCCAATCGGGTATGAACTGGCTGTAGTACTGTGCCATCGCAAGAAAAGAGTGTAACTCTGTGCGATTCTTTGACAACTGTCTACTCATGATCTCCTCCCTCTTCTCGCGCGATATCGAGACTCTGTTATGAGAAATCTCGTAACCCAAATACGTCACACTTGTCTTTGCAAGCTGACATTTCTTTAAGTTGCATTTCAGGCCAAAAGCTCCGATGCGCCTGAAGACATCTGACAAGTGATCGATATGCTCTTCCATTGTGTTAGAGTATACGATAGTGTCATCGATGTAACAAAATGCATATTCTCCCTCCTTCTGTCCTCTCCTTCTCATAAAACCATCCTCCGACTGGTCGTCATATTGACCACTCAACATCTTCTGCATCGCCTTCTGAAAGAGCCCCGGGGCCTGTTTGAGTCCCATCGGAAGCACCTTCCACTGGTATATTTCCATACCAACCACGAATGCAGTCAGCCATCTGGATTTCTCGTCCAGTGATATCTGCCAGAAGCCGTTCTTAAGGTCAATGACCGAATAGAATTTAGCATTCCGCAGCACTCTTCTGCCCTCTTATAAGGTCGGCAGAGGATTTCTCTCTTCCTCTAGCATCTTATTCACACGGGCATAATTGATCGTCAAACGCCATTCTCCTCCTGGCTTGGGGACGATTTTCGGTTGAGAGACAATTGGAGATGTAGATCTCTCAATAAAGTCCTCATTGAGCAACTGTCTCACGTTCTCCTCCGCTATCTTCGCCTCATGTATGCTCAAATTTGCACTCCGCGGTGCCGGAGATTGCTCCGCACCCGGTATCTTGTAAATGACAGCAGTGAAGTCCTCCGACTTTACACCACCTGCCCGAGGAGGGTCGAAAATTTCTCTGTACGCCTCCATCTTAGCTTTGAGAAGCTCCTTCTCTCTCTCCCTACCCACTCCTTCTTCTAAAATTTTCCGCGCCGCCGCTTGGAAATCTTCCTCTGACATCTTCTTATGTTCTTTGAGGGGCGCTAAGTCCTCCTCCAAACTCAAATCTTCCTCGGACAAATCGTCCAGTCCCGTCTGTTCATACGTAACTGTGTCCGGCTCATCATCATGACCGAGTCCGACAAGCATATCAATAAGGTTCGCGTATTGTATCGGAGCCTTACGGGTGTAGAAACCATCAAAGCATGTGAAAGCTTGAGGTATCAATTTCAACTTGTCCTGGGCTCTGAGCTTCCGCTTGTATGCACTGCTCTGCTCCCGAGACCCGAGTCGACAAGCCACCACTAACTGTTGCTTGCGAGAGGGAACCGGTATAGGATGATCAATAAGCCTGTCCCTTATCTCCTGTGCCCATATCGCCTTCTCATTGTACGGCAGAATGACAGTATACGGCTTGTTACTCTCAAATAGAGTCCGTAGACACTTTTTCACTTCAGTTAATGAGCGCGGCCAGGTAGGCACATCGCCCCAAAAGTTCGTGATAAAAGTTTTAATGTACTCCTCTGGAGTATCGGGGATACGCCCCTTCCTCCTTGGCACAAACGCCTCTCTCTTTTCATCTGACATCTTTGCGTGGTAACAGTAGCCATTAGTAATATGGAAATCTGCCCCGCCACCTTCTGCGAATCTGGCCAACGACGGGCACTGTTTTGCAACACATATTATCTCCTCATTACGCGCTACGATTGAGTCATCAATAGACTTTTTGTCCCATGCGGGAATCGTAACCGTATACGCCTGCATCTCCGTCTCCCAATTGTCGGTCCAGGACAGTTCGTCCGGCACTGTGACATAGGGGTGTACATAGGCTTCAGTTGCCTCATGTACGAAGGTCAACCTTTTTCTCTCCGTTGCTAGACTCAGCTCAAAAGCCTCGTATGAGTCAGTAGCAGTCATCGGATTAATATCCTCCTTCTCTCCATTCTTCACTCCATAAATTACTCGCCGTGCGGCGCAATCGATCACTGCCCCCATCGTAGCCAATTGGTCATACGACAGCAGGATTGAACCGTGGTAATCGGGGACAACATAGAGGTCCGCACGATATACTCGACCGGATTTCAATTTGAAAATTAATGTGACGATGCCCGTAATTTTCGTACGGCTGCCTACCCTTTTAGGGTCCCCTTTGTTTTTCTGATATTTTTGTCAACCCATGTCCGGTGACTATTCAAAAACTTCTGGCCGACAATATTAATATTCGCCATCGTATCATTACCAACTTTTAATGTGGTTTTGTAAAGTTTCACAAAAGAGGTCAGTGTAGCATAGCGCGTCCGGTCTATGTATACTAGCCGCTAGCACATGAATTTTTTGTTCTAGGGTTTTGAGTCTAAGCTCAAGTTCCTTGTCCTCCTTCCGTTCTTCCCTCTTTTCCTCCAACTTAACTTCTTGGGTCTCCGGGGCTTCCGGTATCTCAAGTGTCCGCTTGACAGAGTCCGGTACACTAGATGTACACTTGTCTACCGTAGAGACGGTTGCGTCCTTTGGCGGGGGAACGGTCCGCTGCTTCTTCGTAGGAGGAGACCTAGCCTTCAGTTGCGGCTTCCTCTCCTCCATCGCCTTCTTCGCCTTCCTATTCGCATCATTTATCATATTAGCTCTCGAAGGATGAACTAGCAAATGCTTACCTTGAGGCTTGTGAGGCTGTGTGCCTTCAACTTCACGTCTAGGAGGAACGGAACCGTTCGTATCCTGTTCAGCAACAGTAGGCATAACTGTGACTGTCGGATTAAAAAGAACAGTTTTTATCTCCTTCTTTCTCTTCTCCTCCTCCCTCTTTTCCTCCCGTCATTCTAGGACTTCAACACGCTCACCTGAGCCAGTGTCTTCGTCTTGACGTCCCCCCTCCGCAGCGGTATAAGCTTGCTGGGGGTAGTTGGAGCTGGAACTGGAGCTATAATTCCAGTATCAGTGTCCTCTGGGAGGGCGCGCTGGGGTCCGGCTTCCCCTTCCCCGATAGCCCCGACCTCTTGGTGCCCATCCTCTTGGTGTCCCTCGGGACCCTCGTGACGCTCCTCTCGTCTCTCCTCCTCTAGTCGGCGCCGCTTGTCGGCCCGCTGCTTCTTTGTCATCCTTTCTCTTCATCTTCTCAAGGAAGGAAATGATGGCCTCCCGGAACTCTCCGTCCGCGACCATATTTGCATTCCACCTCCTCTCCACCAACTCCTTCTTGTAAACTCTGTATAAGGCCTGCTCCTTTTTTGAGCCTTTGAGTTCTCTCAGGAAGATATTTCGCATCCTGTCATCGTCAGAGTCATGACTGTGTGGACATACTCCATGCTTCGCCTCATTCTTACACGCCATATATGAAAAATAGCGGTAGCACGGCGTCGGCTCGTCTCTCCCCCTCTTTTGACCCGCCGACCGAGTTGTATGTGCTGCTTGAGCACCTCCAACCCCTTGTGTCGCGGCACTGGAGAATGACTCGGTGGCCGTGTCCAAGTCGGAACACGCTTCGAGCACCTCCCTATACAGGTCGCTCGGCTGAACAGCCGCTACGGCCCTCTCGTATATATTCGTTTCTAAAAAATCCGCCGTCTTCACCGCCGCGAAGGTCGGACAGGACTGTATGATCCTTGCGAGCTTGCTCGGGTGTCGTGCACACAAAGCACTCAGGAAGTACAAAATGATAGACTTCCTGCTATAAAAGAGCCCGTCCTTGGCGCTGACATCAGTGAGGATCGCTGCCAACCTCGCGCTAATGCCCAGCCCTTCGTTCATCTCTTGAAAAATCTCAAACCCAATCAAAGTACCAGTACACAGATGCTGATACCCATGAGTTTTAAAGTATTGCAAGAGGACTGCAACTGGCACCGTGCACTGCAGGTCTGAGGCTGCTCTCCTAGCCGACACATCTACCGCTCGCAACGCCTTGTATTCCACAACATCAAATCCTTGTGTGAGAATTGATGAGTCCAACAAGGTGGACAACGCCTCATACTCCTGTGTTTCGTCCGTTCGAGCTGCTTTATACAAGCATCAATTCTTCGGAGCTTGTCTCGAAGGTTCGCATCCGTGTCCTTCTGACTCGCTGTCTCTGCGAACAGCGTCAGAGCAGTGGCATCGGACTTGGTATATTTTTGGAAGGCGTTAATGATAGCCTGTCTGTCCTTCTTGTCATTATTGTTGACAATGACAGTGGTAGGCGCTGAGCTAGTCGTAGGGGCAGGAGGGGCTGTATGGGCTGACGGGACGCACCCAGGGGGAGACATAAAAGGCCCAGAGGAAAGTGACTGTCTCGTAGCCGTCGCCTTAGCTAATGCAATCTTTGCATCCAACTCTTTCTTTTCTTTCTCCTCTGCTCTTTCCCTGATATGCAGGTCTTGAGCATGATGAAAAAAAGACATGAGCTCGGCAGCCTTCCGAAGGAACAGAGCCTTCTCCGCCAACTCCTTCTCTCCCGCTTTATTGGTGAGGGCGGGTGCGGCCGTTCCCTCCAAGATCGTACGATCCTTGGTGAAAGCTCACCTCTTCCATGCGTCGTCCTTCTGCAAGGACGCATGCAACTTCTTAATCTTCGTCACCCCTCCAGCTTCGCCTTCTATTTCTTTCAGGGCCGGGTGAAGGTCCCTGCCATAAATCGGAGTTTGTTGGAGTTTATTCAAGTCCACCAACTTGATCTCCATAAGTCTCAGGGGTATATCCATGACATTAATCTGTCCTCGGACGTTCCTGGACTTAAACTCCCCTTCCACTCTTTTGATTGATTCGATATCCTGACCAGGATCGAGCAACCTAGCCAGTGCTCTTGAATTCCATGGCAGGACAATCTTGTTAGACTGGTACTCATAGAATAGCACACTCGAACACTTTCCATGTGAGGTCGAGAAGCTCCAGTAAAGACATATTGTCCCCAAATGAGACATGTTGCA
>WBZZ01005309.1:0-21191 GCA_019918135.1 Paulinella micropora
CAGGTTGTAATCGTCCAAGGTCATAGTGGCGGTGCAAGTATTGGCAGCAAGGAAGAAAAGCGCAGTAATTGCGTTAGGTTTTTGTCCTGAACGGAGAAATGCCAAAAAGTGGGTAAAGTTGGCGTTGGTAATGTTAGACAGTGAACAGGTTCTACTCCTCCATGGTCAGAGTGGCAGTGCAAATATTGGTTGCAAGGGGGAAATACGCAGTAATTGCGTTAGGGTTATGTCCGGAACGAAGTCCCTTGCAATTCTAGCAATTGGGGTAATTACCTACCTATCCAACTCTCTCTCTCTCTCTCTCTAGCTATCTCGAGCGCGCGCTCTCTCTCTCTCTCTCTAACATCAATAACACCAAATAGAAAGTCTAGAAACTAGAGAAAGTGTGGCAAGTATCAGTTATAGCTTAGCAGACATGTTTGCAACAAACACCAGAAAAATTAAAGACAAAAAAAATTAAAAGAAGAAACGAAACACAAAGCAACACACACACACACTACACACACACACACACCTTGCTTCCGTCAAATCGAAGGCTCACCTAGGTTCTCCTCGTTCGAATTTCAGCCTAACCCGCCCTGCACACAGACAGATCAATAAGCCTAGGTTCTCATCATTCCAGCCTAACCTGCCCGCCCTGCACACAGACAGACAAGCGCACACAGTGGGGTGCGATGCGTATGGCAGTATGGCCTTTGGTCCTAGGTTCTCTTCGTTCCAGCCTAACACGCCCTGCACTTTCTCTACTAGCCCTACCTTCCTTCTATTTCTAAGTGTGTCGGTTTCCTAACGATTAGTTTTCAAAAATTTTTGGCCTGCTGTATTTGATTTGCCTGACACGAAAAAAAGACCAGGAGAATTTGCCATTTTGCACTGCATGATACGGGTAAAGTAGCCATAACTCTGCCTGCTTCGCTGTCTGTCTGTCTGTCTGTCTCGAGAGAGAGAGAGAGGGAGAGAGAGAGAAGTAGTATAGGGGGCCACTTTGGCACACTTTTTCGATGCATTTGAAGCACACAAACCACACAAGGAGCCGTTATTCATTATTTCTGCTTACTATTCTCTCTAAGTTCAAAACAACAATTTTATTCAAATCTCTCTTACTATGAATTTCGTTCTATTTTCCGACATGATCAGACTTTCACTCATGATTGAATTATGCGGTAATGCGGTAATGCGGTACCGCGGTACCGCGCACTCTAAGGTTTAGGTGGTTTTCTGTTTCTATTTCCTTTTCTGTTTTTTGCGGTGTGTGGTTTTAAGTTTTTCCATTTTTCCTGATCTGGACATTCATTATTTCGTCTATCTATTTGCAGACAGACAAAAGAAAGAAAAACGGCTACCTATTGATATTTGAAAGCCGACCGCTACGCTTGTCGTTTTCAAACATCGTTAAAATTTTTTTTAAATTATTTTAAAGAAATAAAATATTTGTATTATATAGAGAGAAATGACAACATTGAAAATTTACAAAATCTTTAATGCTGAAGACCAAACCGACAAGGAATATTACATTGGAAGCACAATTCAAAAAAGATTATCAAGCAGGTTCAGTCATCATAAATTACTATGCAAGAAAGGAATTAATAGAAAGTTATACAATCATATGAAGAATAAAGGACTTCAAAATTTTAAGTGTGTTTTAATTCACGAGGAAGTAATTGAAAATTACAACATTGATAAACAAAGGGCGGTTGAACAGAAATATATAGATGAATTGAAACCTACATTAAATTTAAATAATGCTATTGGTCCTAATATTACTGATGGAACAAGAGAACAGCATAAATTTGATGAACGAGAATTTAAAGATGAGAACGAAAGGAAACGAATTGAATATCAAAAACAATACCACAAGCAATATCATAAACAATATTATGAAAAAGAAAGTAATAAAGTTAGAGAGTATCAAAAGCAATACTGGGCAATAAACAAAAACATTTTAAATTGTAAGCAAAAAGAGAGGTTTGATAAAATAAGAGAGAGTAAAAAATATTATTGTGAGTTATGTAATTTTATAGGTGTATCTCAATCAGCACTTATTACACACAATAACTCCAAAAGACATATTTCAAAAAATGAAAAAATTTAATTTCTATTTAAATGATTGAAAATTTATAAATATAAAAAATTTCTATTTAATATTTTAATTTTATAAAATTATATTTTCCTTAATATACTATTATCAAACATGGAGACACACACATATAACGGCAAGGTCTACAGGTTGGATAGATTAAGGGAATATAAGATAAATTACGAAATAAAGTCTGTCAGGGGTCGGGATGTGCTATATATCAAACCGAAGGTAAGGGGGTATAAAATTGATACACCGACAGCCCAAAACTACTTGAACCAAGTAAGAGGTGCGGTGTATTTTGAGCATCATGCTATACCAATAGCGCCACCTTTACCTACGATTGAAGAGAAAAAAGAGATGAAAGAAAATTACAGAGACTTGTTGCGGTATGGTAATTATGATATCATGAGGGACGACAGCAAGGAACACGAACTAGGAATAAATGAAAGCCGATATGCGGTAAGGATTAACGGCAACTTCCGATCATTCACGATGCGCGATGTGATAAGATTTATTGAGATTGTGTTGAACGACTTTGTAAAACGACAAGCACCAGAAGATAAGGTTAGCCTAGGTATTGAGTTTGTTGATTACTATGGAAAAGTATCAACAGGCTTGCACAAAGTTAATCAAATCTCGGTTGAAAAAGTTTTAGAAAGATTGTCAGCAATATTTCAAAGCAACGAAAGTCTTTACATGGATGAGAACGGAATAAACTTTGATAAATTAAAATTTGTATTGAAATCTGTTAAAATGCCGACGGGCGGGGCAAGGCTACAGGTTTTGAACAAATTGGATATCTACAGAAAGCAAGGAGTAATCTGTATTACTAACAGCGATAACTTATGCTTAGCACGAGCAATCGTTGTAGTCAAAGCAAAAATTGAAAAACATCCAAAATACAAGACAATACTAATGGGAAAAAGAAAGATACAGCAGGAAATGGCTGAGGCTTTACACAATGAAGCGAAAGTCATTAAGGATGTGTGTGGAATACCAGAAATTAATACATTTGCTAATCACATTAAATACAATCTGGTTATTGTTGAATTTCCTGACAAAATCATTTATAAAACAGAACTACTTGATGCGAACGGAGAACGGCTGACTAACCTTTACATTCTAAAGACTGAGGGACATTACGATGCCATAACTAACATGAAGTCTATGCTTGGAAAAAAGAATTTCTGTGAGTTATGTCTAAGAGGGTATAAGGAAAGGCACGCCTGCGAAGCCAAATGTAGTATCTGCGAAACCAACGGATGTAAGGGAATAAATGACAAGAGCCAGTGGAAAGAATGTGAGAAGTGTAATAGAAAGTTTCCAAACACTGAATGCTTTAATAATCATAGGACGACAAACTGCGATATTAAAGCGAAATGTAAATCGTGCGGGCTGAATTACAGAAAGAAGGATGAGCACAAATGCGGATATGCGAAATGCCGAAATTGCAAACTAGTAAAACCGCTTGAACACCAGTGCGAAATAGTCCAAAAAGAAATCTTACCGCCGTCAGAGCAATACATATTCTTTGACTTTGAAGCGACACAGGACACAGGCGAGCACATTGTTAATCATGCGGAAAGCCAGTATTACGATGCGAAGGAACCGCCAGTAATTCACAAGAACATTCAAGATTTCTGTAATTGGGCTTTTGACACTAAACACAGCGGATTTACATTTATTGCGCACAATGCCCGCGGTTATGATTGTCAGTTTATTCTTAAGTGGTTGGTTGATAATGGACAAACTCCATTTGTAATCTATGAAGGTGGTAAGATTATGATGATGACACTTAAGAAGTATCGGTTTATAGACAGCCTAAGTTTTCTTACGATGCCATTGTCAGACTTTCCAAAGACATTCGGGCTTACGGAACTTAAGAAAGGGTTCTTTCCGCACTTCTTCAATACGGCTAAAAATAAAAACTATGTTGGTGTAATGCCACATAAGAAACATTACGGCTACGACACGATGCGAGGAGATAAACGAAAGGAATTTCTTGAATGGTATGATGAACAAGTGAATACACATAACAGATTTGACATGGCTAAGGAAATAGGTGAGTATTGTCATTCAGATGTTGATATACTAAGAAAGGGTTGTATAGATTTTAGAAACCAGTTTCTAGAGTTTGGTATTGACCCTTTTCAATATACAACTATTGCGAGTTGTGTTATGGCTTTGTATCGTGCTAAGTTTATGCCAGAGAATTCAATTGCGATATTGAAAGCGGAAAAGCAAAACAGGATGACTTCTAGGGCTTGTGTAGAATGGTTAGCATACAGAAGCAGGTTAGACAAAACCGATATTAAACACGCATTCAACGGAGGTGAAAAAATGTTTCAACTCGGGCAATCTCGTGTGTATGTTGATGGATGGGATGAGAAAAACAAAACCGCTTATGAGTTTTACGGGTGTCATTGGCACGGATGTGATAAGTGTTGGAATAGCAATGCTTTGAATGTGAAGAAGAATAAGACAATGGGCGAACTATACAAGGAAACAATGAGAAGAGAAAAACAACTTAACGAACAAGCAAAAGTAATAAGTGTCTGGGAGTGCGAATGGAGCCTGATGAAAACCAGCGAAAGACTGGCAGAGGATACAAACGAACGAATTACTGAACAAGAAGGACTAAACCCACGAGAGGCAATGTTTGGAGGTAGAGTGAATGCTTTGAAATTATATTGGAAATCACGACATGATAATGAGTATGCGAAATATATTGACATATGCTCACTTTATCCGACCGTGATGTATTACGACCTTTATCCAAGCGGACACCATATAATTATTAGACCAAACAATGACTACGAAAGAAATGAAATGAAAAATAAAATTATGAACAGAGAATATTTCGGAGTGGCTAAGGTTAAGATGCTACCACCTAGAGGATTACTACACCCAGTCTTACCGAAGGCGGACAGAGGTAAGATGATGTATTACTTATGCGATAAGTGCGGAATGACTGAGCAACACGGCGAATGTAAGCACACAGATAAAGAACGAGCAATAACAGGCACATGGGCAACTCCAGAAATTTACAAGGCCTTAGAGAAAGGGTATAAGTTGATAAAAGTATATGAAGTATGGCACTGGAAAGAACAAAGCAGTAGCCTATTCAAAGAATACATAAAGACATTCTTGAAAGTAAAACAAGAGTCCAGCGGATACCCCGCGGGATGTAATACGGAAGCAGAAAAGCAAAATTACATAAAAAGTATGGAAGTTAAAATGGGTGTAAAGATGGATGAAAGCAAAATATTTAAAAACGAAGGACGGCGAGCAGTGGCTAAGTTGTGCTTGAACTCTTTATGGGGTAAGTTTGGACAGAAACAAAATAAAACACAAAACAAAATGATAAAGGATAAAGATACCTTATACAAACTACTGAACGATAAATCAGTGGATAATATAAATATTAACATAATTAACGACAAAATTGTAGAAGCCAGTTATGACTTAAAACAGGATGCGGTGAGCGACCCGATTAAAACAAATATTGTAGTTGCTTTATTACCACATGCCATGCGAGAATGAGACTTTACAATATGATGGACAGATTAGGTAATAGGATATTGTATCATGACACAGACAGCGTAATATATACGACTAACAAAGAAATTAATGAGGTGGATGTAGAGACAGGCGATTTACTGGGAGATTGGACTGATGAATTGAAAGGAGCAAAAATAAAAACCTTTGTGGGAGGCGGGCCGAAATGTTATGGATACTTATTAGATAATGGTAAAGCCAGTATGAAAGTAAAAGGATTTAGTATGAACTATGAAACGAAAAAAGCATTGAATTTACCGAATATGTTAAGTGTAATAAGTTGCGGGCTAGGTATTACAAACACTGAATTATTTGAGAATGGTAAAAATGAACTGGCCGAATTGTTGGAGACTGATGAAGAATTACGGATTGCTAAGCGAATTGAGAAGTCTGGAAAAGTAGTTATAATAGAAAACAACAAAATTACAAGAGATAAACAAAAGAAAAAAATAACAAGCGAATACTTAGAAAAGATATTTAGTTTTACATATACGAAAAGACAAGTTATCGGAATTGTAGAGAATGCGATTGAAACTAGACCTTTTGGATATTAATGATATTTGAGAATTGCGCTTCGTGCTACGCACTCTCTCTTATTCTCAAACATCGTCGGCCATTAAAGTATAAAACGATGTTTTGTGATGACAGCAGTCAGAACAAAATATCAAATAATTAATTTTTTCCATAAAATTTTTTACCACTCTATATAGACCAATGACAACCCTCACCAGACTATGTGAAAAATTTGAACAACTTTCAATTGAGAAGAAGAAGGAATTCTTTTCCGTAAAAGATGTGCAACAGGTAATTAATGAAGAAATTAAGGCGATTGAAAAAAGTAGAGAAGGCAAGCCAAAGGATACTTTTCCATTTGGTAAATATAAAGGTAAGAAAATTCAAGATGTTGCTACTATTGATAAACCATACCTTGAATGGGTTATGAAACAGCCGTGGTTTGATAAATTTACAGACATTAAAAGTGAAGTAAAAAAATATATTTGATATTTTGTTCTGACTTCGTCATCACAAAACATTGTTTTCTTTTAATTATTTTTTCTTTAAATTTTTTTTCGATGTTTTAGAATAAGCGAGAGTGCGTAGCACGAAGCGCAATTCTAAAATATCATGACCGACCTAAGCACCAAGCAGGACTACTTGAATGAAATTGAAAAATGGAACCTTGACGGCGAAATAAAAAAGCCGACCATTAAATGGACAAAGCCCGACATTGTTTCTTTCTATGAGCAATACAAGCCAAGGGACGATAATGTTAAAGTAGTTATTCCGTTAGAGGAGACATTGACGAAAGTGATGGAGGAAGAAAGCACTCCTTTTACTGCAACCGATTTGAAAGAAACGGGGATTACTGAAATAAAGGCTAATGTAGGAGAAGAGATAGCGACTACTACATGTACAGAAGAAGGTTGTGTATTAAAGAAAGCGAGCGACACCACTCCTATTGTAAAAGGTAATGTTAAAAAAATAATACCAAAAAAAGTAAAGTAAAGTAAGTCAAATCACTAATTCTTTTTTTTTGCTTTATTGGTCTTCTATAAAATTAACAATAACATTAATATTACTACCAGCCCCAGCCGACACAGCCTTCTGTGTGAATGTCAAAATATCACTCGGTGTTAATTGAATGTCATAAGTTCTGAGATTAATCTGTTGTGTTGAGGTAGCATTTACATAAAGTTTAAAAATTGTTGTTCCATTCGCTACAGCGGTTGCTTTAGTATCTATATCTACGATTGAAGTTTTAGCATCCACATCAACAAAACCAGCCCCCGTCAGTGTTCCGTTCAATATCATTTTTACAATATTTGATTTTGTATCCTCATTTGTAATACTTATTAATGAAGGAAAGACATTTGAATAATTGGTTAGACTATTGTTGAATAGTGCTTTATTCCTGATACTTAAAATGGGGCTTTCGGTTGTGCTTGTTTTTTCGTCTCCTTCCGCCGTATTTGTAATACTTGTATTAATAGTGTTGGAGCCTTCAACAAACAAACTACAACTAGCAGTTTTTAAAATTTGTATCCCTTCACCTCCATTAGCATTAAATATACCCGCAGAAAATGGTAAAGTTGTATTTCGCAGACTTACACCTGTATGAGCATTCGCATACTTAATTGTATGGACTAATTGAAATTCGCCCGTCTTTGGATTTTCAATAGAAAACTTAATAGCACCAAAGCCTAAATATTGAAATTGAATTTGAAAGACATTTCCTTTACTCCAATCCATAAGTGGCATATCGCCCGTCCCGTCGCACGGGTCGCTCCAGTCTTCTTGTTGAATAAAATTGTCAACTCCTGCTATTGAATGAAGAATGTGCATTCCTGCAGCATCATCCATAAAGAAATAGAAACTGTTGTTGACATCACTTTCTCCTATTCCAATAAATGATTGATAGCCTTCGGCTTCATCTATATCCCATAAGGCAGTAAAACGACACATAATTCCAGTACCTGTTCTGTATTTTATTCTTTTTTTACTTACCATTACTGCTTGTGATGTATCATCAGCAGTTGTTTTCAATTCAGCCATATTATCCAAAAATGACACAGATGATTTTATTTCTGTTTTCGTCCATACCCTTGTATTAATGGTATATGGAAAGATTTCTTGTAATACTGGTGTTAATTGTGCAGTAGTTGTTTCACCGAAAGCGGTTTTCATATTATTGGTTTCAACATGTCCATCATATCCGACTTTGACATTTACAAAATCTCCGTCTGGATTTTGTGCGATTAAATTTCTCTGGTGAGACATATTATATAAAACAAAAAAAATAATTTTCTTTTGTATTTTTCTTTTTTAACTCATTAGAATTTCAATTCCCTTAACAACAATAGTCCTCTGAAGAATAGCATAAGTATAATAATTCAATTGCTTTACCCCTTCCGCACTCCATTCATACCGCCGTTCCGTATCCAATGATAGCCCAGCCACTTCATAACCCTCTTCTTCTCGCTTGTCATAAAGTGGGCGGTTGTGATCCCAGAAATCAACGTGGAACCAGTTATATTTATACACATTAGAGTTCAAAATAGCGGAGCCCTTGAGTTTTTCCTTCAAAAGCATATAATCCTCATCGCGTGAGCAAGTGATATCAAACTGCTGAATTCTATTACTATCCAAAGTAGTGTAATAAGAAGTAATCTTATCTTGCGCTCGGTTATCACAATCAAATGCGGTGTTTGAAGTTTCGGTATTATTGAATGCGCTAGTGTAAATTCGGCGAATTCTCTCACCCTGCGAGCGGTTCATCTTCAAAACAAATGACTGAGAACCTGTTGCGAGATTGGTTTTCCAAGAGATAGGGTATTCAGTCTTGAACGAAAAGCCTTCACCCGCAATCTTTTGTTGAACACCCAAAATAACATTCGGGTCGGTTTCAACAGCGAGAAATAAGTTAAGGTTGCTAACCTCTGCGGGTGCTGCGGTGGCGGTCGCTCCTGCTGCAACACTAAGGGCATCAGTTCCATAAAATACGGTTTTCTGTGTTCCCTCCCACACAATCCTCAAATCAAGAATTTCATTAAAACCGATAGTCTTATCAATTTCAAAAATGGTTCCAAAAAGCATACCGAGAGGAATAGACACATTGATAACGGGAGTTTCGGTGTTATCGGCTCCACCTTCAAAATACTTCGCCTCTTCATAAGAGACATTTACAACAGAGGCGACACCAGTTCCGTTAGCGATGAGCAAATCATTATGACGACGAGCATTGACAGATGGTGGAGAAATGGCTCCTGCGATAGCATTACCAAAACGATTTAATGTTGCCTGAAGATGAGCATCGGTATCAATACTACCCGCTACAGTCGCAGCACTTGCTTGTTGTCCAGCATACACGTTAGCATTAAAGGCGGTTGTAGCACGATTATCAACATTACACTTTTGAAGCATAGCCCCATAACCAGACCCAGCCCCGTGGTTATCTAAAGCCATAAATCTATCGTAAGAAATCTCTGGCTTCCAAATCATCTTAGTGTAATTTCCCACATGTTGAAGATTACACAGATACTGACCGCTTCGGCTTCGTAGTTCAATCGTCTTAATCATTGGCAAGCAGTCCATAGGAATTCGGTTATACCTTCCAGCACCGCCACCACGAGTAGGTGTGTAGGTAAATCGCAACACAGACCTCGCAAGGTTCAAAGGACGAGTTGGAATTTCAAAAGTTGATTCAATTCCACCCACGGTGGTAATCGGCACAACCGCAAGACTTTCGCGGGCAGTAAGTTTGTTAAGTGAATACTTACCGCGGATAAGTTCGCTTTGGCTGTGAGTAAGTTCTCCTCCATATTGGACAGGCATTTTTGTTTGTTTTGAAGTAGTGTAAATTAACTAATTCACCAGAATATATTTATAGAAAAAAATTAATAATTCTAAAATTAAAAATAATTAAGTTGATAGCAAGCTATCAACAATTGTCCCAAGGGACAAATTACCGCGATTTCAAAAGATTAAAGAATGAATTAAATAAACTAAAGTAATTCGTTTCACGATAAACCAATAATGTCATAACGATACCTAAACCATTAAGATTTATTGCTTGGTCGTTTTCATCCGTCAAGTAAAACCTGAATACGTTGTTTGAATTAGCTGACAATGTTTTACCATACTCAGACCCGCTTCCATCATAGATAACAGAACCAAAAGGAATTTCGTTGGCTGTGTATATTTCTTGAAGCACATGATTATCACCTTCATTCACCAAATCCGATTGAAGATACAAAGTTTTTTCACCAGTTAGAATAATTACATTTGGAGATTTAATAAAATCATTAGCAAAGAAATATGTTGCATTTCTATCAAAACCCATTACCTCATGAATACGAGTATCACCATCAAATATAAACCGCGGTTGAATACCTCCGTTATTTGACACACTGAATGTTAATTTACCATCCTCGGGGTCTGTGTTGGTATTATTACTAGATACCACATAAGTATAGTCATTTGGGCTGACTGCCGTCAGTACCTCGGCCAGTTTATTTTTTAAGTTGTTCATTGTGTAGTTGCCCTCAGGTATTGTAATTAAAGCCTCATACCCGTCTTCGCTAAGAGTAAAAGTATTGTATGGTGAAGCCACAGAGTAATACGACTTCGGAACATAGATATGAAGAATTTTACAATGTGTGGGATTGTCTAGCCCCTTCATATTGACTTCGTGTGTAAAGTCGCTGTCTGTCCCCGTTATTCGGTTTTTGCTGTTGATATAGTAAATACCCGTCGCACGACCTCCTTTATATTCCATTGTATATAACAAATAATATTTTTTAGATGAAAGTATTAAATCCGTATCCATTCTGTGCTTTTAATTTTTCTGCTTCGTCTTCTTTTAAATCTGTATAGCCACTAGCAAATTTAAAGCGGTTGCCTTTACTACGTTGGAGGAGGAAGTTCATACTATGCCATCCACACGTGTCCGAAGTATCACTCTGCTCTTTTACTTGATTAACTTTCATTAACAAATAACTATCGGGGTGGCTTTTATCTATTAGTTGTTTCATTTGTTGTTGAAAGTCTTCCGTCGGTTGATATTCAGCCAAAGGGTCATACACTTCAACACTCCTGTCTTTATCCAGACTTACCCATATTGCAATCCAATGAGACCCCGCTTGTTTGTGATTGTCCAAATTCATAATAAATCCATATCGCTTTCTTTTTTCTGGATTTAGTTTGTAGATTTCATCACTTGCTATCGCTCCGAGATACCATCCATATTTTTTCATTATGTTGTCTATTTCATTAGTCATTAGTCCCCGCCCCTCACCCTCTTGCTGGGGGTCTGGTTGCTGTGTGTCGGGCTGTGGCTCCTCTTGCTGTGGCTCAGGCTGTGGCTCAGGCTGTTGCTCTGGTTGTTGTTGCTCTGGTTGTTGTTGCTCTGGTTGCTGTTGCTGTGGCTCAGGCTGTTGCTCTGGTTGTTGTTCATTTCTATATTTATTTATAAGGGCATTAACATAATCTTTTTTTCTCATTGAATGTGTCCATTCTTTTCTTGATAGATACTTTTTAATGTTTTTTACGGAAAACACTTTATTAATTAAATCTTCTAATCCAGTTCCCGTTTGTAATCCCAAATATTCTGCGAGTTTCTTTTTTACTTCGTCCTTCTTTTGTCCAACATCTATTTTATGTTCTACAATTTTGTCTATTATCCATGATGCTCTTTGGTTCCAACCTTTAACATCGTGGCCTTCATTTTTAAGTTT
The DNA here is from genome assembly GCA_019918135.1 of Paulinella micropora. Classification (NCBI taxonomy): domain Eukaryota; phylum Cercozoa; class Imbricatea; order Euglyphida; family Paulinellidae; genus Paulinella; species Paulinella micropora. The sequence goes on from WBZZ01005309.1 coordinate 11,872, forward strand.
ATCCCTTAATGCTTCACCAAGAATTTTAATAGTAAGTTTTTTCTCAACATTACTATTTGACAATCCATTCTTCAACATTAATCTGTATTTAGCCTCCTCTAGTTTGTTTCCTATATTTTTATTTAATGCTTCTTGTGCTCCTAGCGATTTTTTCATTTGGTCTATTGTCAGTTTTTGTTCTTGAAATTGTTTTATGCTTTCTGCTATACTTTGTATTTTGCTAGGAACCCAATTATCTATATCTGCTTGAGTAAAAACTCCAGAATTTATGATTAATTTTTTATAGTCTTCAGATTCTTTATTTGGCTTAACTTTTACCTCTGGCTGTGCCTGTTGTTCTTGTGGTTGCCCCTGCTGTGGCGGCATAATATATTGATATTGTGGTGGCGGTGGTAATGCTTGTATCCTATTTTTTCTATCTTCTTCATATTTTACATCATCTATGAGTTTTTGCTCTTTTCTTAATTCTCTGGCTTTTTGTTCTTGTCGTTCCTTAATATCTGATAGTTCATTGCGGTGTATCCTTGCTAACTCATCCTGCCTTTCCTTAGCATCTGCGTCTCCGCGACGCTCCTGCCTCTTCTTTTCTTCTTCAGCATCAACTCGTGCTTTTTTCTCTTTTTGGTCAATCTCATCAATCTTATCGTATTTTTCCTTTCTGAGTTTGTCTAAGTGGTCATTAATGGCGGTTCTAGTATTTTGCTCAATCTCCGACAAACTCTGGACTTTTCTTAAGTCTTCTTTCTTCGTTCTTGCCCGCTTTGCTTTTGGTCTGATCAAGTATTTCATAAAAAGTTTAACAATTTGAAGTGTGCTCATATCATTTGTCTTTTTACCGAAATTAAGATAATATTTTTTACCCTTCTGGATAATATACGGCTTCCCGCTTTTATTCCTATAAACCCGCGGCGGACGGACTTTTGCCCTTTTCACATTTTTAGTCTTAGCGGCCATTGTATAGATAGTTTAGAATTGCGTTTTACTGCCCGAAGGGCGTAATCACTCTACGAGATGGTCGTGCTATCGCACTCTCACTTATTCTAAACCATCGTTTTTTTATTTCAGGAAAAAATAATGGTCATCGATGTTTTGTGATGACGAAGTCAGAACAAAATATCTTTAAAATTTCAAGGCCCCGCGTCCTCTCTGCTTACCATACCCCAGTCTTGATGCTACAGCACCAACACTACCTGCGTAAGGCACCCCGACACTACTTAATGCTCCCGCAGTCCTTGAGATTAACTTATTACCGCGTAGAAATTTATCAACGGCAAAGACCGTTTTGCCAACTTTTTGCCAGTTGATTTTACCACCTGCTTGTCCCTTGCCTCCTTGCTTCTTCTTGCGACCAGTCTTCTTTTTACCTCCAGCCATGTTTGTGCTTGAGTTAATAGTTCGTTTGCCGATTGTTGGAATGACTTCAACACGAGTTGTTTTAACTACCATTATACTATGAAAAAAAATATTTATTAATTCCAAAAATATTATTTAAATCTTTGTGAAAAGTTTTTTCTTAATTCATCATCAACACTTGAGACATAAAGAAAATTAAATCTCTCCTTTGTAGCCTCGTGATACTTTTGAAGAAAATAATCAAAGTCAAAAGATAAGTCTAAATGTTTATACACGAGTTCCATTTTGTCCTGAGATTGCCCCGGAAAGATTAATAGATAATCTAACTGCTTAATGGCTTCTGGTCGTAGGTCATTCAAATACTGGCTTGACATAATAACCTTTGATTTATAGTGTCTGTTCTTTTTTAACAAATCACTTACGGACTTGTCTCTTAATCCACTACCTAAATCATCCAAAACAAAAACTACCTCTGGCGACATATACTTGCTGGGTCGTTCTTTTGGTTCTGTAGTTTTCTTTTTTTCTTCTTTTCCGAAATAAAGAAATTGTGGCTTCTCTATTTCTTCTTCATCTTTGATTTCTCCTTCGTGTTGCTCGTCATGTCTGTTCAGTTTGTCTAACTCATAATCAATGACATTTACACCATCTGATTTAAGAAAGGTATATATCGCCATCGGGTTGCCTCTGTTCTTAAAGTGCTTTACCATTGCTTTATAAATGTAGTCCTTGTGTATCGTTGAAGCAATAATGACAATACGGGTTTTTCTGTCTGTAGTCCGTTTCAGTATTTCAAATAGTGCTGTCGTCTTACCGCTCTTCTTTCTAGCAAGTAGAAATATGTTGGCATACGGCTCATTGAATAATTTATAACCTTTTGCTTTTTTATCTCCGTTTCCATCCTGCTTCACAGGCTTAACTTTGACATTGTTAATCTTTTCCATTGATAGTTTAGAATTGCGATTCGTGCTGTCGCACTCTCTCTTATTCTAAACCATCGTTTTTTCTTTATTGTTTAAAATAAATCGGTTTTCGATGGTTATGGAAGGGGCATTGCCCCTTTCCAAACCCGCGGGGTATGGTAGGGGTGGAACCACTCCAAACGAATGAGAGTGTAGTTGATAACTATCCTAGAAATTCTAAGCATACAACAATTCGGCCCGCTAAATTTCCTGTATCAATATTTCCGCTGTCGGTTTCAAGGACTTTAAATGTATATTGTCCGTCTGTCCATCCTACAACACCCAAATTATAACCGAGATTTGAAATGTTTGCTGTGGTGCTGTCCGCAAATGTTCCAATAATTCAAATTCTGTCCATGTAAAGAATTCTGGTTTTGGTTTCGGTCTGGTCGTTCATATAGTGGATAAATTTTACATTCATTTTGGCGGGTGTGAATGACATTTGAATATTTTTATTAAATGTTTTGCTTCCTCCAGCAAAATCATTGCTTAGAAAAATAATCCTCTGATATTTATAGTCAGCCATGATGTCCTCTATATTAGTGCTAATAAACTTTTTATTAATTAATATTTCTGCTCGGACTGCCTGCGACTTTTACTCGCGGATAAGTGAAAAAAAGAATATAAGTTGTGTTTATTGTATTCAAAAAGGTATAGATACTAAATTTAAATGCGTGTATAAACCTTTTAGTGATTGGTGTGTTAGTTTTGATGAAGCACTACCTTTAATGTGCTCAGGTAGTGATGCTTCTTGGTATAAAACTCAACTATATGAATGCTCATTTCTTTGAACTAGAAGGCGATGGAAGGCAAATGCCGATAAGCAATGTTAGGATTCCGACATAAGTATTAGCAACCTCGCACGGCAAGTTCTTTTCAGATAGTCTTACAATACAAAGGGTTATAATGGCAATAATGATACCCATTTGAAATAAGTATTTAATAAGTCGGCTGTCTGTCGGTCTGTTTGTTATACAACAACAATTCCAGTTATCTTCCAATTCGTGCTCTATTTTTTTCTCCTCAGTCTTTAGTTCTACTTCAAGAACACGGGACTTTAATTCTGGAGTTAGTTCGCCATCCATATCCATAATAGGCGGGGGTCTGTGAAGTCTAGTCGTATTATTGTTTGACATTTTCTCTAATTTCTTGTAGTATATTCATAAGATTTGTATTTTCTTTTTCTAATAAATCTATCCTTTCTGATAATTGTTGAACGGCCTTAATTAACGGGGCTATAAACTCAGAATAACCTATACCATAACCGACATCGCCACTATCAACACATTTAACATCTTCTGGATTAACACTCACACCTTTCAATTCGTATTCTTTTCTTTGCTTTGGACACGGAACCATAATTGTTTCTTTTATAAATCCGCCAAAATCTAGCATATCCATTTCTGTTAGTATTTCTTCTAATTCCTGTGCTATTAAGCCAGTCCTACATTTCTTGTTGTCATCAATCATACGATAGCAGACTGGATTTAACTTATTAATAAAATCTAAGCCTAAACATTCCTTTATATCTTCTTTTTTTCTCTTGTCTGAATATTGAATTGGATTAGACAATACCCATAATTGCCCATCGCTTGCTCTTAATGACATTAAAGCAGTATTTGAATTATTCTCCCATATGAAACCACTCGTTGAAGAACCATTTACTCTAAATCTAATAGAATAAGAAGTTAATCCTCCACCTCCTCCTGCTGGTGCTGTTCCTCCACTTAACGATTTACTTGCCCCAGACTGGCTCATATAAATCCCCCAGTTTGAATCTCCAATGTCCCATACAAATATTCCTCTCGCATTCGTCCCGTCTGTTTGTCCTTGAATCGCTATTTTAGCCCCATTAGTTGATGCTGATGCCGTTGTTAGTGTGCCTGTGTATGTAATTCCCGCATTTGCCGTAATCAATCCTTTTGTCCATAAAGTCCCGTTTGCCCCGTTTAATGACATTAACAATTGCTCTGCTGAATTTTCCCACATAAAACCCATTGTAGAATCATTAGCAACCCTAAACCGAAAACTATACGAACTAAAATCATTTCCTGAAACGGCTAAACCATTTGCCAAACTTCTAGTGTTTAGAGCCCCACCAGATGCTGCATAAATTCCCCAACTCGTATTTGTTGTATCCCATAGAAATATTCCTTTTGCATTTGTTCCGTCTGTTATTCCCTGAACTCCTATTTTCGCTCCACTTGTATTTGTTGCTGATGTTAGTGTGCCAGTATATGTAATCCCCGCATTTGCCGTTATTAGTCCGCTTGCGGTTGCCGTTGTTGTTGATATACCCGCGGTTGAAGTAATTGTCGTTCCAGTTATTGTTCCTCCATTTGTTATGTTGTTTGAATTCATATCCAAAGCACCATAAAACCGCATACCGCCAGCATTGTTAAAACGGACAATGTCAGACGAAGCACTTTTATTATCCAAAAGTTTTGAAATATAAAGTCCCGCCCCTTTTACATCAGATGCTACATTCGTGAATACATAACCTCGTTGGTTAGCGGTTCCACTTGTAGCAGTATTTAGAGTAAATAAGAAATACTGATAATCTCCTGATGTCTGTGAAAAGAATATGTCTCCTCCATTTTGGTTTAATATCCTCGCCCCATTATATGTTATATTTCCACCATTAGTGATAGTTTGATTATTAAAATCGGCATTGTTCGTTAAAGTTAGATATTTTATCACAGTGCTAGCCCCATTAAATGTTTTGCTTCCTGTTATGGTTTGGTCTGTTGATAGTTTTACATTTTGCCCGTCCAATGTGTCCGCATACCCTTTTGTCGCTCCGTCCGTTGCTAATGTCGGAGTTCCAAGGTTGGCTATTTTGCTACTATTACAATCTAGCCCAGAAGCATTTACCCAACCGACGATTGTCCCGTCAATAATGAAACTTATTTTTTTGGCAGAAATTTCAAAGTTGTAATATGTCGCAGTTTTCATATCCAAACTAGCAATTGACCCAATATTACTTGTAGAATTGAAAACGATAAATGTGCCCTTTGTTGTTGAATTGATTGAATTTCCCGTTATTTCAACACCACTGCTATATGTCTTAATTCCTGCTATGGTTTGGTTAGCAGTTAGTTTCACATTTTGGCCGTCTAATGTATCCACATAACTTTTGTTTGCTCCGTCCGTTGTTGCTGATGGTGTGGCTAAGTTTGTTATTTTGTTGTTATTCAAAGATAGTGTAGTGCCTGTTGCGGTTATAATTACATTATTACCCGAATATAACTCAACATACGAACCCGTTATTTGTATCGGATACCAAGTCGCTGTTGCTGTCTTTTGTGCGGCAATCGTTCCTATTTTTGTATCAAAGGCTATGCCGATGCCGTCAAAAGTAGTTGGATTGGATGAACCACTTACTTCCAAAGTTGATGTAAATTTTTTATTCCCTGCTATGGTTTGGTCTCCTGTTAGTTTAACCACCGAAGTATCAAGGGTGGAAACATCAACACCATCAACCAAATTAACATTTGTTATGTTTTGACTTTTCATATCAATCCCCGCACTAGCATTTATTATGTTGCTGAATGTTTTTGTTCCTGCTATGGTTTGGTCTCCTGTTAGTTTAACCACCGAAGTATCAAGAGCCGAAACATCAATACCATCAACATTACCAACATTTGTTATTGAAAATCCTCCCATATTTAAACTACCCGTCATAGCCGTTGTGCCGTCCTTTGCTAATTTTGTATCGGTATATGCTTTTGTTGAAGCATCATTGTCATAGAATGGTGCTGGAAGTCCGCTGATTGCTGTCGTGCTGTTAAAATTTAAAACATTATTTGTCAATGTCATTCCACCCCCTGTTGTTGGAGCAAAAAGTATGGACGAGCCGACAATAGTTAATGGATAGCCCGTTGCACCACCGGCCTCCGACGAATAGATAGAGCCCATATTATTGCTGTAGTTGAAGAATAACTTACCTGTATTTAATGGATTTGAATCTTTTGCGGCCACATAAGTAGTAAATGTTTTATTCCCTGTTATTGTTTGGTCGCCTGTTAGTTTAACGACTGCGGTGTCAAGAGCCGAAACATCAACACCATCAACATTACCGACATTTGTTATGTTAAATCCTCCCATATTTAAATCCGCTATCATCATGGCAAGACCATCTAATCTTACGAAAGGAGAGTTTGTGTTTCTCCATTGTCCTGTGCTATAAATGAGCAGTTGGTTATTGGTAGGTGTTGTTATTGTACAGTCGCTGTGTGTATCAATTGAACCATCCGCTGACACTTTATCATTATTGTCTTCGTGCTCAGATATCCAAGTATCAACATCTTTGGTATTTAGTAAATTGACACCTGTTATATTTAGATTACCTCCCATACTAATGTTGCCGAATTCATCAACATTTATCGGAAAAGTTTTATTTACCCAGTTTATTGAGTTATATGTTAGATAACTATTCATCGCCACTGGTGCTGTAATGACTACATCTGTGAGTGTATCAATTGAGCCGATTGTTGTATTTCTCCATTTACCATCTACATCATTATATGTTAAGTATTGCCCGACCGTTGGAGCGGATATGTTTGTGTCTATCAAATTATATAAACTGGTTTGGTGCGGATTACTTGTATTGTTTCTGTGTTGAGTTGAGGCTTTGACTTCGTCATTATCCCTTACTCTTTGCTCTGTGTAGTATAAATTTTTTCCTTCTTTTATGTCTGTAGTTGATTTGGTAGATAATCTTGTGTCAAACCGTCCGTCAGTGTAATAAAGATTTACGGGGTCAGCATCTTCTGGCACTCTGTCTGTATTTAAACCTACTATGTCGGTGTTAGTTAAGTCTAAGTTAAGTATGTTTAGACTATCAACAGCAAACTCATTAAGGCCAAGTAATGATTTATATTGCGACATTGTATATTATATCAATTAATTATTTATTTAAAAAATACTAAAATATATTAATCTTAGTATAAATGCAGTCTCCCGAAGCAAGTCGTAAGAACTGGGGTAAGGCTGTGGAAAGTATTAAGAGTAAGAAACAGCAAAAGGTTGAAATAGCAAAAGAGAAATTAGCAAAGTGTAGAAAGGCTTATGTAGGTGATGATGAAGAGATGGAGGAAAAGATAAATCGCATTGCTGAAATTGGTGTAGCTAATGATATCATTAATGGAAAAGACCAAGATGATACACCAGAAGAAAGCAGTGATAGCGATGAAGAATGTGATTTTACTGATATCATTGCTGAAAAGATGGCTAAGATGAAAATAAGAAGAAAGAAAGCGGAAGCAAAGAAGAAAGTAAGCAAAAAGTCTGTGCCTGAGCCTGAACCTGATGTGAGCGAAAGTGAAAGTGAAGAAAGCGAAGAAGAAGAGCCGAAGCCTAAATCTAAAAAAGGAAATGGTAAAAAGTCAAACATATCAGTTAATGTTTATAATCAAGCAGAAAAACCAAGCAAAAAGGAAAAAAATAATGAAATAGATAGAGTGTTTTTAAAATTTTAATGATATATCATGGACTATAAACATGGCCAGCAACAACAACAAGAAACTCCTGAGCAGACTGAGCGGAAAGAAAAACTTGAAGAAGTGGCCGAAATACATTTTCAATCAAAGCCCGCTAAGATATGGAACACGATAACATCACCAGAAGCAAAACCACTAAGTCAAGTATTTATCGATTTAATGGACATGTCAAAGGTGGCTACTAAGAAAGGAAATGCTAACTATAATTTCGGCTTAGTTGCTATTGATGTATATAGTCGTCGTGGCTGGATTGAGCCAGTCAAAAATAAAACAACTGGTTATGTTCTGGAAGGATTAAAAAAAATATTTACAAAAAAAGTTCCTGAAAGAATTACTTCAGATAATGGTGGTGAGTTTAAGGGTCAAGTGGCTGAATATTTCAGACAAAATAATATTGAACATAGAACTGTCCAAGTAGGCGATCACAGAACAATGGGTATAATTGATAGGTTTATTAGAACAATACGAAATGAATTAAACTTAATATGGGAATTTAATGAAAATTTTCAATGGGTTCCTATTATTCATGAGGTTGTTGATGCTTATAATAAAACATATCATACAACAATTAAAGCAGTTCCGATTAATGTTTTTGAAGGAACCGAAAAGAACACTCAGGAATTATACCGAAATCCTTTAATTAATGAATTCCCTAAGGGTACAAGAGTAAGAAAGGAATTAGAAAGAACTATTTTTTCTAAAGGGGACAAGCAATTCAGTAAAACTATATTCAAGGTTAAGGGCCGTAAGGGCTTCAAAGTCATACTATCTGAAGAGGACTTAGTACGACCGTCAGAATTACTAAAGACTAATATTGAAGAGCACCATGAAGAAACGGAACCGAAGGAGCAGTTATCGGACAAAGTTAAACAAATTACAAAAGAGAAAAAAAATATTAATTTATTAAAATCATTGGATGTAAAACCTGAGAATGTCAGAACTAGAGAACGGAAGGCGAAAGTCCAATTTGATGCTTGAGTGATTTAATATGTCGAGCTTTGTTTCCATTATGTATTTCAGCACCACATCCACACTTAAAATCTTTATGCTTCCAAATTTTCTTCTTTTCTTTTTTGATTGCTTTTGTTTCTGTATCGTAATTAATTTTCCATTCCTCGTATTTAGGTATTATATTTTCCTCGTGATATTTCTTTGCTTCTTCCAATGCTTGTTCTTTTGATTTATTCTTTCCAATACAGAAACTCTTACACATAACCTTTCCTCCTTCTCTCCATTGAACTTTTACCATTGGCCTCTTTTCATTATTCTTTACCATTACACAACCTCTAGACATTCTAAATCTCAGCGTGTCTTCGTTAGTCATCCTATATGTGTCTTTATTTTATTTCCATAAATAATAATTATTTAATGTAGCAGTATTTATTGCTTTTTGCTTACTATATTGAATAATCAATAGTAAGCAGAAATAATGAATAACGGCTCCTTGTGTGGTTTGTGTGCTTCAAATGCATCGAAAAAGTGTGCCAAAGTGGCCCCTATACTA